>JAXDDX010000333.1:0-182624 GCA_034670405.1 Hoplostethus atlanticus | reverse complement strand
ACAACTGGAACGCCAACGACACCACAAAAAGTCTGTTTAAGGTAATGGTAAAGAAAGCTATGCCACAAGGAGTACAGACACGTCTGGACAATGTCGTGGGGTTCATGAAGATGGAATGGCCACTGTTTTTTGAGCACATTGTGCACCATGTGGAAAACTACAGAAAAGAGAAACAAAAGGAAGAGGAAGCAAACAAACACTTGGCCAACAAGCTGACACAATTACAGTTGAATGAACTAACCAAACCAAAGAAGGACAAAGCCAAGGCTCAGGCCCCAGTAGTAACCATAAATCAAGCTCTAACACAGCCAACAGTGACAATGGCGCCTCAGGCTCCAACTACGCCCCAGACGTCAGTCCAGCCACAGGTCCCGAAAGAACCACAACAGACAACACCAGGCAACACTGTGGCTGCACCACCGCCGATCCATGTGTATGTTACTCAGCCTGGTGGGACTAATGGAAATTATCGCCCCAGAGGACGGCCGGGACAAAGAGGAGGACCATTCCATTACGGAAGGGGGAGAGGTCCACCTACACAGCAATACCAACGCTCCCAGTCCAACCCACAGCTTAACCAAGTACAGGCTGAGGATAATGCCTGCTGGGGGTGTGGCCAAATGGGTCATCACAAGCGGGACTGTCCAATAAATCCATGGACGGGCCCGGCGGCAGAGTGGCAATAGGGGGGCCCAGAGAAGCCTGAGGGGGAATTGATAACACCAGTTCTCTCATCACAACCACAGGATGAGCCCACCATAGAGGTGACAATACAGGGCCAAGAGTATTCTTTTATGATTGACACAGGGGCCACTTACTCATGTATTGGAAAATCCGGCTCAAAACTCCCTCTCCACATCGTCAGTCAAGACTGTGGGCTTCTCTGGGAAACTTCAAGTAATAGCCCTAACACAGCCAATTTCAATGCTAATTGCCGGAAAAACTATAGTTGCACCCGTTGTTGGGGTGGTGAGGATCCTTCATGATCCTGCAGGCTCTGGTTCTGCACCTCCTGGTGTACAAGTCCTGCAGGGTGGGGAGTGTAGTTCCAATAGTGCGCTCAGCCGAACGCACTACTCTCTGCAGAGCCTTCCTGTCCTGAGCGGAGCTGCTGCCAAACCAGGCAGTGATGCTTCCTGTCAGGATGCTCTCCACAGCTCCAGAGTAGAAGGACTGAAGGATCCTCCGGGAGACTTTAAATTTCCTCAGTTGCCTGAGGTGGTAAAGGCGCTGCCTCGCCTTTCTCACCAGAGTGTCTGTGTGTGTTGTCCATGTCAGATCTTCAGTGATGTGGACTCCCAGGTATTTATACCTGCTCACCCTCTCCACAGTATTCCCATTAATCCCCAGTGGTGAGTATGTCCTCTGTTGTTGTGTCCTCCTAAAGTCCACAATCAGCTCCTTAGTTTTGGTGACATTCAGGAGGAGGCTGTTGTCCTGGCACCAGAGTGACAGATCAGCAACTTCCTCCAGGTAGGCCTTCTCGTCGTTGTTGGAGATCAGGCCCACCACCACTGTGTCATCCGCAAACTTAATGATGGTGTTGGAGCTGAACCTGGCCACACAGTCATGTGTGTACAGGGAGTACAGTAGGGGGCTGAGGACGCAACCCTGGGGGATCCTGTGTTCAGGGTGAGGGGGTTGGAGGTGTGTCTACCCACCCTGACCACCTGGGGCCTGGCGGTCAGGAAGTCCAGGATCCAGGCACAGAGGGGGGTGTTCAGTCCCAGCTCAATCAGCTTGCCGGCCAGTCTGGTGGGGACTATGGTGTTGAAAGCTGAACTATAGTCAATGAACAGCAGTCTCACATAGCCCCCCTTCCGGCTGTCCAGATGAGAGAGTGTGGTGTGCAGTACCTGGGAGACAGCATCATCCGTGGATCTGTTGGGACGATAAGCAAACTGCAGCGGGTCCATGGAGCAAGGGAGGAAGGCGCAGATGTAGTCCTTTATCAGCCTCTCGAAGCATTTCATGACCACCGAGGTGAGGGCCACCGGTCGGTAGTCATTCAAGCATGCTGGAGAAGCATTCTTGGGCACAGGGACAATAGTGGATCTCTTGAAGCAGGCGGGGACCACAGACTCAGCCAGGGAGATGTTGAATATAGTGGTGAACACTGGAGCTAGCTGATTAGCACAGGTCTTCAGTACTCGCCCAGATATGCCATCTGGACCAGCAGCTTTCCTGGTGTTCACCCTCGTCAGAGCCCTCCTCACACTGTGCTCGGTCACAGAGAGTGTGTGTTCATCCCCAGCGGTAGAACTCACTCCGGTTGCGCTAACGGTGATGTTGTTAGCCGGCGAGCTAGCGCTGTTGTTGCTAGCCTCAAACCGTGCATAGAATGAGTTCAGGTCCTCCGCTAGGGATGCGTCGGCACTCACAATTGCGGGGGGTCTGCCCTGGTAGTCTGTTATAGTCCGTAGCCCCTGCCATAGGCGTCTGGTGTCGCGCTGCTCCATCTGCGACTCCACTCTGTCCTTATACCTCCTCTTGGCCTCCTTCACCGCCCTTCTCAGTCCATAGGACGCTGCCTTGTGCTCGTCCATGTTGCCGGATACAAGACCGGAGTTATAGGCAGCAGTGCGGGCGTTCAAAGCGTCGCGGATGCCAAAACAGAGAGACTGAGACGGAGTTTCTTTCCTCAGGCCATCAGGACTGTGAACTCTGACCTCACCAGGGCCCCCACCAAGACACACACACTGCCCCTCTTATGCACACACACACACTTAGGTAAAGACTACACATAATTTATATTTTATATTATATTATACATACAATTTTCCCTTTTTTTACTATATTTTTTTATAAAGTGCTCTTACTGTAAATATTGTGTTGTTTTTTATATAGAGCTCTTAAAAACTGTGACATTGTAAATATTGTGTTGGTTATTGTAAATAGTGTGAACCTGTTATTTTGCACATTTCTGCTAAGCATTGCCACTTTGCATTTCACTACACACCTCGTGTGTGTATGTGACAATTAAACTTCTTGAATCTTGAATCCTCTGACAATACACCTATCAACCTACTCGGAAGAGACATTTTGTGTCCACTAAAAGCCAACATTATGTGCACTCAGGATGGTCTCTATGTAGACTTTCCAGAAGACTCATCAGCAAGGATGATGTCGGTTTGGAAAGATCTCATCCAAGTCCAGCCTTTGGTATATTGGCTCCGACTAATGCCAAAATCCAGTCTGCTCCAAGAATGGAACACGTGGAAGCCATGGGTAAGAACCCAAATGAGACAGGCCAACGAACCACAACCACCACTCCATTGTACTCTTATGTATGATGAGCAGGAAAACATGAGGACTATGAGAAGTGCTGGGATGAGCTGGTTGGCAGAAAACCATACTATGTGGTCAGCCAAGACGTGTACATAGGACCACAGGGAGCAGCAGCGGCCATAGCACTCCCTTCAGAATTGAAGGACTGGTTCCAAGTAACAAACTCTACCCCCCATGTCACATTGTTGGTGACAGAAGGACACGAATCCCATGAGCTCGGCCCAATGGTGAAGGCTGCATTGCAAGTACAGGAATGGAAAGCCACCAAGAATAAGTACACTCACACGTCGCCAGATGGACAATACATCAAAATATCATTACGCACAGTTGATGAAGGGCTGACAGAAAAAGTGTTAGTAAACCAAAGAACTCCCACACAGTTGCCATTAACGGCCGAGCATGAAGATCTACTGAAACGAGTACCACAGGAACTATGGTCAAAACATAAGACAGATGTGGGACGAGTTAAATCAGCACAACCCATATGTATAAAGCTTATACCAGGTGCAAGGCTCCCCTATAGAAAACAGTATCCACTGAAGCAGCATGCTATAGAAGAAATCAGACCCACGATCGAGGGCCTGGTGGCAGCGGGAGTATTGGTAAAAACGAAAAGCCCTTGCAATACTCCGATTTTTCCAATAAAAAAGCCACACTCTGATTATCGATTGGTGCATGATTTAAGGGCCATCAACTCCATTGTGGATGCCGAGACACCCATTGTCCCAGACCCCCATACACTGCTAACCAATATTCCACCTGACGTTGGTACACGGTAATTGATTTATGCTCAGCTTTTTTCAGTGTACCGCTACATCCAGATTCGCAGCATCTATTTGCCTTTACGTATATGAATCAGCAATATACATATACGCGTGTCGCTCAGGGTTATGTTGACAGTCCCAGCATATTTAATAGGGTGTTGGCCCAAGACCTACAACATTTAGATGTTCCAAGTACTGTACTCCAGTATGTGGACTTATTGATCTGTAGTTCTACAAAACAGCAGTGTGAGACAGACTCTGTTACAGTGCTGACAACATTAGCACAAGGCGGACACAAAGTCAGCCGAGACAAATTGCAATTCTGTCAAGAAGAAGTTGACTACCTAGGAAGGAGATTGAACGGGGATAAAAGGCTGATCGCCCCCTCCCAAGTAGAAGCCATAACTAACGCTCCCAAACCGCAAACGGTGGGACAGATGCTCTCTTTTCTGGGGATGGCGGGATACAGTTGCCAGTGGATTTGCGACTATGCTGTCAAGACAGCACCTCTGAGAGCCCTCATATGAGCGGCAGGACAAACAAATAATTCAGCCCAGTTGCAGTGGACAGAGGATGCGGAGGGGGCCTTCGGCCCCAGCACTCGGAAACCCGGACTATTCTAAGCCTTTCCATTTGTATGTTGCAGAACGATCAGGATATGTAAATGCAGTGTTGATGCAAGACACGCCAACACGTAAACAAACTTTATCCTACTATAGCACCAAATTGGACAACATTGAGTCAGGCCTGCCACCCTGCTATCAGGGATTGGCTGCAGCAGCTTTCGCTTTTCAAAAAGCCTCCTCATTGACTATGGGACACTCTGTGACTCTATACACTTCTCATCAATTGCATGCTTTGCTTACAAGCCCACGGTTCGTTCTGACTCAAGCTAGGAAAACAGGGTATGAGGTTATACTCTCAGCACCCGAACTTAACATCCAATGCTGCAACACAGTAAATCCCGCCACTCGGATGGTATTGCCTGTGGACGGAACTCCACATGACTGTGTCCAAGCAACACATGATTTCATGCAGGCACGCGATGACCTGCATACTCAACCTATTACGGCGGATCTCACGCTGTTTGTAGATGGCTCCTGTTTTAAAGATACTACAGGAAATCATGCCGGCTATGGCATAGTGCAATTAAATAAAGACAATACCTTTACAAATGTTCAAGAAACTAAAATTGCTCAACCATGTGAATAGGAAGAATGAGGTACATCTTGGTTGTGGTCGATAGGTTCAGTAGATGGATTGAGGCGGTGCCAACAGCGAACCCAGATTGTAAATCAGTAATCAAGTTCTTATGCAGAGAAGTCTTTGCATGGTTTGGCCTACCAGATACTATCAGCTCAGACAACGGACCACATTTTGTAGCACAACTTAGCAGAGTAGCATTCAAGATGCTAGGGATAAAGCAGAAGTTTGGGTGTGTGTATCACCCTCAGTCACAGGGAACAGTTGAACGAGCCAATGGTATTCTAAAAGCAAAATTTGCTAAAGTACTGGCAGACAGTGGTGGTAAGCTTAATTGGATGGAAGCTTTGCCTTTGGCACTGATGTGCATGAGATCACAAACTAACAGACTAACACATCTAACACCACACGAAATGTTTACAGGACGACCAATGCCTGTGCCATATCTTAGAGGCCCATATGAAGGTCCTCCACTTGAGCAGTTAGAACAAGAATTAAAAAGTTATGTACAGCATTTGACCCAAATCCATAAGTTAATTTTTCACCAGGTAAAAGGCGCCACAGAGGAAAGAAACGCTGACATCCCAGACCAACTGCAACGTCAAGGTGTTCAAAAGAAAGTGGGACCAACCCAGGCATGAAGGCCCTTTTAAAGTCATTCTAGCAACCCCAACACACTAAAGGTTGAAGGTAAGAAGTTTTGGTTCCACTTAAACCACTGCTGCAGAGCAGAAGACCCAGAAGGGACGGCTGAAGCGTACAGAAGGAGAGCACGCCCTGGGTCAGAAGGGGTAGGTGATACCGCCCCGCAGGAAGAGGGGGAAGGTGACACCGCCCCACAGGAAACTAGATGGTCTCAGAGCCCACAGGGTGAAAGACGATCCCAGAGACTGGCTGCCAGACGGGCCAGAAGCAGCCCAACAAGTAGTGGATCATTAGCATCAAGACAGGAAAGTGAATCAGATTCAGATAATGAGCCACCCACAAGCTCAACAGAAAGTGCAAGAGGACAAGAAACAGACCCAGAAGAAGGGCCATCCAGAATATAAGGGAAAGAGAGTAAATAGAAGGGGATTATGGGGAATAGGGATAACAGTTATAGTCTTACTGATATATGAGGGTTCAATGCAAGGTGTTACAAAAAAGGGAGCAAAATTTACACAACAGAGGCAGCTGATTGACTGTGCTTTAGCAGCTACGGCGGTAAAACAAGGTAAATTGCCACCAAATGAACTAATTGAACTCATCTATGCTAGATCTGACATTGAACTCATTTATGCCAGTTCAGCCACATATGACCAAAGACTGACCCATAGTCAAGAAATCATTAAATTGGACAATCTTCCGGCAAGTGAACAGTGTAAGACCAAAGGGGTGGTGAGAGTAATGGCCACATGCTCTAAGAGTCAATGTATAGATGTTAATGCAGGAGAACCTATACCCAGGAAGGCGGCCATCAACTCAGTAGAACCATATGGTAAGGAGCGTACACGAAAAAGTGTGCGAGGTGGATTTCGTGGAACAAGCGGAAAATTGAAAACGTCAAAATGGGAGCAAAATATGTTTTATCAATGGATGCAATATTCGGCTAGGCAAGCAAGCTCACATTCTTGCGTGACATGCTATAATGCTAAAAGAATTCCCCAGATAAGGCCCATGACGGGTTTTGATATCGACGGGTGTAATACCACTGACACTTGTTTTGCGTACTGTGTAATACAAATGGCTGGAGGACATGGAGGATGGTCTGACAATGGGCGGATCTGTCCACGATGGTTATCAAATGAACTCGAGTCCTGGATACCACCGGTAGTTAGCATGGCAGAGGGGACAACGTTCCCATATTGTATAGCACGTGGTAATGATATGTAGTGTATGCAGGAGACATCGGCCTCCCCCCCTCTTCGGACCACAGCAACACCCAAAGACTAACACATTCCTCTCCCAGGGTCTTCCTATGAGGTCAAGACTCCTGCTGTGCTCCCAGGAACCCAAGGAACCCCCTTTGCAGCAAAAGGTGGATTTCCCCCATAAAGCCGTCAAAAGTAACACTTTGCAGGTTCGACTAGCCCGCTCTGGTGCCATTAGGAGATGGGACCGATGATAAGGGCCGGGGAAATGTACCTAATCTGCCTTCCAAGGGAGACACAGAATAAGAGAACAAAGAAACTCTGGAATGTGTTGCAAAAATGTGCTTTCTTTATATGTTTTATTAGATTTAAACTTCACATCCTGTGGCAGATGATGTGCCCTACTCCCCAATGTAGTATCTTGGTTATTCAAGGCACACAGAATGTGTTATCAGGACTTTTGGTTTACTCGCCAGTATTTTGTGTTAAGACAGTGATGTTTGGTGTCATTCAAACCCATTTGTTGTTAGGTGATTAAATATGTCACTTGCATCCCCAAAGGATCAAGAAAAATTATGTTTTCCAAACCTGAGCTGGAAATGCAGTTTTAGGGGATGGTGATCACCGGTCATCAAGTTGTAAATCTGATGCATGCAAATGAGGGAAACACCTACCACTCCTGACATACCATAAAGCCCTTGACCCTTGGGCTCGAGTCAGAACACACACGAAATTTCACGAACTCGAACGAACAAAGGAGGACAACTCCTGCAGCGGGCGGACGGGCAAAAACTCAGGCGGAAAGACATCAAGGAACATCAAGAAACATCAAGAAACTCAACTCAACCGTCCTGCAGCCCGTCCCGCAGCCCATCCTATAACTAAGTTTGAACCTGGCTCAAAGCTCTTCTCTCAGCTCAAGTACCAGACCAGCTCTAGAGTGAATCTTGCCGAGACGGCCGATTGAGTTCACTCAACCTGATCCAGAAGACTACGAAACCACGTCAGAAGCCAGCCGCTACTCTACTCTGCTTCCTGAACGACGTGAGTCAACACATCGCCCTATCCTTCTATATCCACTGAGGTGAACTGTTGGCACGACGACTCCGACGAACAACGGCCCCCGGACCGCACTCCACAACGGCCCTCCTGACGTCGACTGGTCCAGACCAACACGTGCGTGTGTTTACCTGTCCACTGCGACTGCGCGACGGTTACCACGGAGACGAGGACGCCGCTGACACCCTGCAAACCAGACGGTAACCAACTTTCTTGTTGATGCACGGGTGATGCAAAGGCAGTGTTGAACTGTGAAAGTGAGGTTAGAATATTCTCTCTCTCTCTCTCTCTCTCCACTATTCTCTGTCCTTCTGTCCCAAGTCTCCCGGAAACTGTCAGCTGTCCTCCAAGCCATCTTTCGCTGTTGCCACATTGCCGCAATTAGACGCATTACGGCTCAAGTCGTTTTGTCGGTGCAAACTTCCTTGCCATCTTGGATCCCAATATCATTGGCCACTCTTATTTGATATATCCTCTGCCACTGTTTAACTTCCTACCTTATTTGATATATCCTCTGCCACTGTTTAACTTCCTACCTTATTTGATATATCCTCTGCCACTGTTTATCTTGCTATCTTGTTTGCCAGTTTTATTGCCATTATCTGTTTTAGTTTAGTATACATGTATTCATTTTATTGGTGTTTTATTTACATAGTTAATAAAATCTTTGCATTTATAAAGAACTGGCTTTTGTGTGTCATTGATATATCCTGGACATGAAGGTAGAAAATCACTGAAATCTAGAGCTCACTTCTTCTGATTATTAGACTGATATCATCATAAAGAGACTATTCCAGTGTAAACTGGTGGTGCCCCGCAAGTGTTAATTAATAAGATATTAATTACTAAGAATAATTTCAATAATTGTCAATTTTCAGAATTGACCAAATAGTCTCATCGTTCATAACGAAGCTCAACACGCTACAGATATGATAGGTGCAATACGCCTAATTAAAACAGATCCTCGAGTACAATGTAGATATGTTATGATGCGTGTCCCACGAGCAAGACATAACCCCATGCAAAGAATACAAATCTGTAACACGACTGAAAAAGCAGAATTTCAATGCCAACAGGTAGTGTTGGACGGTAGTCATCTTCTCGTCAAACAGGGTGACATACTCCACAGGATACATTCTATCCCCTACCTTGCAAAAGGCTCAGAGCCGTTGACAGATGTGTTCTGGTTGTGCGACGATGATAAACAAGTGAAGTTGGTATTACCGTTAAATTGGACAGGGATATGCACGCCAGTTATGTTAACAGGGCAAGTGACGGTACTGAGCACTCTACCATTAGATGACAACAGAGTTAAAAGAAGTATAGACAATGAATGGGCGGCAGATGCACAAGTTTATGTCGCTTGGAACCAAGAACCGCATGGCGTGCCATCAGACCATCAGGCCATAGGAGAAGATTGGATCATCTCCGGGCAGGTAGCGGGAATGGTTCCAATTTGGGGAGCAATGGCAAATGCACATTATACAGCACGCAACAGCAGATGGGTAAATTACTTATGGTACAATCAACAAAGATTCATTAATTGGACTTTATTAGCACTAGGGACCATACATGAACAGCTACACTCAACCTCCATGATGACGCTGCAAAATACGTTTGTTATAGACACATTACTAGCAGAGGATCAGGGAGTGTGCAGCTATATCGGTGATGAGTGTTGTACTGTTATTCCAATGCACACAGGAGAAGAAGGAAACCTCACAAAAATATTAAACAAGTTAAAAACTCTAAGAGATGAACATGTAAAAAATTCTAATTGGAATACCAGGGCACAGGCAATATGGGACTTTTTCAACAAACTGTCCTGGAAAAAGATCCTACAATTAATAGGAATAGTAGTGGGCACACTGTTGTTGGTTGCCATGGTTGTCTTATGTTGTGTATTTCCATTGATTCGACTGATGATTAGCAGAATGATCTCGTTGGTAACCGGACAGTTTCCCTTGCTAATTCACAATGACGTAGACGTTGGAATAGAGATGACACAAATAAATCGTGGGCAGTTGTTTGAACCTGAACCCGTAGATGATATTTATGCCACAATGGATGCACGGAAATGACAAATCAAGGCATAAAAAGAATCATCTAACAATGGTAGAACAAACAGTAAAACAAAGAATCAAAAGGAAAGAACGACGGAAACACAAAGAAACAGCGGACAAACAGTTTAACAAAAAACTTCAACCCGTGTTAGATCTCCTGCCATATGGTCCTATTAGCTTCATACTTCTAGAACCTTCCTACAATATTCACTCCATTCAGTGCAGTCTGAGGGGTATCCATTGCTAACACCACCCGCCATCCGCATGGCAAAAGTTCACTAGCTGCTGGCAAACAGAAAAATATACATTGGAACAGGGCATATGTTTGGAGCACAGTGCTGTATCATTTTCATATACCTATGATATGGTACAACTGATACCACAACAACTTTGCACGCCCCTGTTCACTAAGGCCAAAATAGAAGTAGTCACCCTAAAAATAGGACATGATATGTTATTTAGCAATGAAAGGTGTAAGACGGCTTTCAGACAGATGTAAGCATAGTTACAGTCTATATGCAGACAAACTTTTGATGTACACAGGGGGTTCCATAGATCCAATTTATATGAACTATGCCAAGGGTTGTCTGGAAAAAGCAAACTAACACTCTTTATTATCTTGATAGATAACTCATGGCGGAAGGCCCAGGATACACGTGGCCAACATTCTCACAAAATCAGAGCTTTGTTATGCAACCTCAAGTATGCCCACAGTGTAGGCTTCAGGTGACCCCTTTAGATCCAGCTCAAATGGGACCAGCCATAGGGTTCTTTCCCCAAGGACCATACAGGGCATCTCCAGCCGTGGGCCAAACATGCCCAACCATGAATCAGTGGTACCAACAGGGAAATGTGAGTCCCCCCACCATCGGACAGGGTACAACGGGATCTGCAGTTCCAATCAAGGGTGCATATTATGACCTTGACTGCCAACTTTTGCAGTCGCTGGATGAGGACCCCAACAAGCCGCCACGGTCTAGCGAGGATGGCCCCACTAATGATGAGCCCACCAGTGAGCATTGGGACCCCTCCACATTGGCTGACTTCACGTGGCAGGAGTTCCAAGGAATGGCCTACCACCACACAAGGTCCGTGAGTTGGGCGACCGCAGACAGAAAGAGCTCCAGCAACGCGCCAACAAACGCCATAGGCTTAGGATGAAAAAACAGAGAAATCGACTGCAAGACCTGGAAGCCCGGGTGAATGAGATGAAAAAGCAGAGATCGACAGCAAGAGCTGGAAAATGAATGACTTGACAGCAGACAGGGATCTCCTAGCCCATCGCCTGCGTTTATGCCTTGATGTCCTTGACTGGTACCGGCGTCTGCGTGGCACTGGCATACGCTCTACCCCTAAGCCACCCTACCCCTACGTCACCCACCAACACATCTGATTCTGATTACGCCACAACACCAACTCACATTTGGACTGAGACTGACTTGGAGATACCCATGCTAACATGAACGACGAGGCAATAGTACCCTCTCATGTTAGTGACCCTCTACGACACGCAAAGTGTCTGGGTTGAAGACGACTGATGAAGACGACTGACGACGATTACATGAAGACTTATTTTTGATTATAGGTTTCTTAACACCTACAGTTAACATAGATGTGTCGTAGATTTATGCTAGATTTTTTGAAGGAATACTGTTAAATAAGGGTTTATAGCTCCAGGTTATGATGGATGACCTGTATGAAAATAAGTACTGGATGGTATATTGAAAATCTGATGAATTAAGCTAATTATAATAACCACGCTAATTGAGTAGTCCACGCTGAAGTAGTCCACACTGATAGACTGACACAAGTTGACATAATCTCACAGTGTGGCATTGTAGTCCACATGCTATTTCTGTTACACACATATTTAAAGGAACACTATATATTTAAAAGCAATTCATATTGTTGCACACATATTTAAAGGAACACTATATATTTAAAAGCAATTCATATTGTTGCACACATATTTAAAGGAACACATATTCAAAACAACTTATATTATGAAAAGCATGAGCCCAGCTCCCTTTTCAGTAAAGTTTTTGATTTCCTCAGCTTGCTTATTGGGCCTCGTGTTAGCAATACCGGATCCATGTTCAGTATGTGCATTTTATGTACTTTAGAGATACATGTTTGAGCCTGTTGAGCAGCACGTTGTGGGACTTGGTAAGTCCCAAAGGGGGGAAATGTTGTAGATCATTTTTAACTAAGGTATAAGCTCTGTATTAAGTAATATCATTAATATCAAAAATGTTAAGTGTGCATAGATATAAAGATTGTGTTTGTTTAAGCATGTAACCTGAAGATCATAAAGTTTTTAAAAAATACAGTCTTAAGTTTCCCCAAAATAAGGGTGTCAGAAGGACGGGCTGGACTTGCCAGACATGCCCGGGCCTAGAACATTCTTACATAATGGTGTAATGGGAAACCCCCCAGACATGCCCAGGCATAGACCTTTCTTATATAATGGTGTAATAGGAAACCATGTAAGGGCCGCCTACCTGCCCAAATTTGGAAGCTATGACACCATTGTTTCATGGGCAACAACAGATTATTTTGGGAAAACAGGGTGGAGGAATCAATACTCTCCACCCAGTTCTTGGGCTATATAAGAGCAAGCACAGACAGTTGTACTTCAGTCTGGTTCCGGGACCAGCTCGGGTTTTGTCTCTGTTGAAGAATAAAACTCTATGCATCAAACTCTGATCATCTCCAGTGAATTCTTTGAACCTGTTTGAGACTCCAGTAACTACCTAATCGTGAAGAAGATTAAGTGTTGGTGAGGAGGTCCGATCTTCTGCACTGGTCCAGACCTGGACTCTTCTCCTCCAACACAACACATCAACACAGGTTGTCTCCTTGAGTCTCTTTCATGAGAGACCAAGACCGCAGAATGAAAAAACATTTATAAAAATGCACATTCAGTCATCACACAGTCAGCAGCATACAGGGAAATACAATATAAAAAGCAATTACAAACATCATAGAAAATGTGAGATATCATTCCTTTACATCATTGAGAGATCAAAGCACTTTGCGGTCTGTTCCATTTAGTGGAGTAGCATAGTATAGTAGCATGATCCAAGTAACATAACAATGGCCAATTCTCCTTAAATCCAACACACACACAAATTAATTGACTGTATTATTTCACATCAGTTGCCTTTTGGTAGGAAACACCTTTTGGTCCAAAATGACTCACTGTAATCAATCTAATGGTGGTGCTATGGTGATATGTGCTAATTGTGTGCAATTTTCTGAGGATGTTGGCCCATGTGAGGGGAATATTTTGTACACTGCTACCTAATGAAAATTAATTATATCAAGTTAAATCTGTTTTTCATAAATTGTAGTCTAACTAGTCTAACTTCTCCCACCATCTTTGATCAAAGTATGCTAAAATTGCAATACTGCATTGCCAGACATAGACACATAAATTCTATTATACAGTTTTTAATTTCATCAAAGATTCTACAGGTTAAGAAGATAACATGTACTAATGCTCTGCAAGTTATTTCAAACAATGAATTCTTGGTAATATTTTGAATTATTTGTCTTGTAAACAATTGCAGTCAATGGGGATTAGGACATAATTGACTATTCTTGCTTATAGTGTAACCAAACTTATTGAGAATAATTTTGAAAATATTAAATAGTCTGCTGTAGTAAATTGTAATCACTCACAAGAATTTAGGAGGCCATGATACAAAGCAAATTCAAGTTGCTGTATGTATATTTTTGACCCAGCAGATTTTGTCATATTTCCAGAAGACCTATAATATATTTATGGAAGAACAAAATTCATGAATGTTTTTTGTGACAAAGAAGTATGTGCTCCAATCATTCCATCACAGAACAATAAGAGTTGTAGAAATCATTGGAAACTCAAGACTGCCATGATATACATGTTCTTTACAAGTGTATGTAAACTTTTGACCACAACTGTATAATGTCTTTTGAAAGTGCTTTTCACAAGACACTGATGTAATTGTAAATCATGAAAAAATGTAGAAGAAATGTAGCTGTTTGCACTGTAATTTTGTCATTTATCAGTATGAGGAAAATAAAAGGAAAACCTAATACCAAACAGCATCCATAATATTTATTTAAAATATCCATTGCAAAATATCCCTTTTGCAAGAAATAACAATGCCAGGCCCATAATATATATTTGTTTTGAAATAAATTTGACATCCTCAGTTATCATGACACAGCACTGAGTTTACAAGTTATTTTAATACATTGGACCTTGGCTTTACTGAAACTCAAAGTGTGTGTGGCTTTTGACATAATTGCATAACGGCCTGTAACTCAAGGTGGGTTCAAACTATCATTATGAAACTTCATGAACTCTTTATAAACTCAATCTTGAATATGCACACCAAATATCATATCATGCAAATCTGTTAAAGCTAGCCTGAACGGTGGTACTTTGAAAGTTGAGGCAGATGCAGCAACATTGACACAATGACAGCAATGTACAAAATACAGTATGAAAAATATTTGCAAGAATTTAGAAAAGCATTTAATTTATTGTCTCTGCCTACATTTAATTCTGTTTAGTTTTTAATAAAAAATAATTGCTATGTGAAAACCAGAAATAGTATGGAGGAACACTATGAAGATACTTACAAAGATCAAGCTCCAAATGTTTAGTTTTGCAACTGTCAAGCTAGCATGATTTGTCATTTGAAACGTTAGCTAACTGCCATGGTCTGTGGTCCTATTTGGAAATTTTAGATGTGCGTGATATACAAGTTAGTTATGTTGTCCATTATTGTCCTGTCTGTCCGACACAAAAGGTGAGCTCTCTTATTAGCCTTTAGCTCACTTGATGTAGCTGTTTTTTGTATTACCAAGTCCAAACTTAATAGTGAAATGTGTTGATGTAGTTTTCCACTGTGTAATTTATTCTTAATAATAAACCAATGTTACTGTAAAACATGTAATTCTCCCAACGTTAGCCATTATGGGCTAATTTTTATTCTAACTAACAAGGGCCTTAGAATACATCAAGGGAAGACAAGGTGCTTGAGCGAGGGTGTCCAGGGACCCCGCATTGACCTTAGAAGTCAGAAGTCAGTTGGGTGACGGCGACAGGTAACAAACTGAGGTTTGCAGAGAAGAGAAGGCAGACACTAGCACTGAAATGAAAGGTGGGGAGGACAGAGAGGCCAGACAGCTTCCAAGCACTGAAACACAGGCCAGGGGGGACAGAGAGGTCAGCCAGCCAAGAAAGCAGTAGTTAAAGACCCAGAGTAAAATGGCTTAGGGCTACTGAGAGAAGTGAATGGGAAAAAAGAGAGAGGCGGCAGCCTAAGGGCATCAAACCAGGGACTAGAAGACCACCTAGAAAACGTGCATAGAGATAGAGAACGACACCTGACCTGACCACATCAGTATAACTGATTGGTTCCCTGTTTGTCTGATTGAGTGTATCAATGGCTGAGTGTGTCTACTGCCGTGTGTGTGGATCTATGTGTAGTGTGTGCTGGCTGTGTGTCTTCCCTCCTCCATTCAGGCACCTGACGCAAACAGTGACCCTCCCTGGAGGAGGATCTGGGACGTGGGTGCTAGACCCTGGCTGATCTGCAATGTGGATGCTGGCCCCTGCTGGATATGGAATTCAGCTGCCGGCCCTGAAATGGGATATGGTACAAGCCCCGGTTGACGTGAGACGGTTCTCAACACCAGAATTATATACACCAATCCATTTGGCCGCTGGTCGACTGAGGACACTGACATATATGGCCTACACTACATACAACTATATGGGCCCTGAACAAGGATATTGAACTATGTGATTGAACTATACACACAGAACTATATGGCCTGCACTATAATGTCCTGGCATCTATTGCACGATCCAGCCGTCCTGGTGTGGGATGTCTCTTTGAGGTTTCTTCTATATTTTTTCCCCTATAACGTTTTTGTGGGAGTTTTTCCTTGTCTTCATAAAGCATAGAGCGTCTGGTGGCGCTGGCCAGGTTAGGCTACCTTAGGCAGATTATACAGGCTTGCTATGTCCTCTCCTAGCAGGTACTCTGTGTTTTTTTGTCTCGCTTTGTGTGTTACTGTAATGTTTTGAAACAAGGTTGTTCCTGGTGGTAGTATTGTTACATTAGTTTGCTAGCGAAAGGCAGCATGAATTAGATGCTACTGCCTAGCGTTAGCATTAGCATGCACTGCTAGCTAGATAAGTGCCCTCCAATCAAGCATGTGTATGTTGCACATGAACATACACACACTCCCTCCCTTACCCGAACCAGGGGCTGTACCCAGCTGGGGTTCCCTTACCCTAGGGTTTGTATTATTACATCATATCCTGTGTATTGTAAAATACAAATGCTAAGTTAGAATATACATGTTCTGTCTTTACATAAGCCTACTATGGTTTATATTCTATTCTATTGCTTTTTTTTTGCTTATTTCTGCTCTTTTTATCACCAATTTTAGTTTCTCTTTGCATGCTTACATTATATTCTAGTTTTCATTTTTCCCCCTGCTGTATCCTATTACGTGATGTAATTTCCCCATGGGGATCAACAACGCTTCATCTTATCCTATGTTTAACTATGTGCATACACAACAGTCTTTAGATATTGAAATTTGAAAGTTTCACCATGTTTTGTGGTTATTTATTAAATAATAAAAACATGGCTGGCTTACATCAATAAATGAGGATGAATAGTCTGAGAGATGATCAATAATGGCTTTCAGTGCAGAAAGCACCTCTTTCAAAGCACCTCTGCTCAGGAAAACAGGTTTTTCTGAAGGAAAATACAAAAGGTCCATGACACATGGTATACACACACACATACACACACACACACACACACACACACACACACACACACACACACACACACACAAATCCGTTCTCTACCTGTTTGTCAAGATCAGAATAGGGAGATGCCAGGTAAAATCACATAACATCTGGACAACAAATCTGTTTATTTGAAAATATCTGGGATGTGACATACACATACACATGCAGGAGTGCACACATGCGTGCATGCACACACACACACACACACACACACGAACAGAGTTTATGTGCTGCCCTCTGTCCATTAGCTTTGAGGTGTAATATTACAGATGAGACTGCGCTGTGTTGCTCTCAGTGTTTTCTCCCTGGTGGGGTTAGCTAATTCTGTTCAGGACTCAAAACCGGATGCCTGATTCCCAGAATCCCTCAGGGATCATCAAGGGCCCTCTGTGTCCATGACGACAGCTAGCGGGACAGACAGTTGCCATGACAACGGGCCAATCTAAAACACATGGCTGGAGGACGTGTGTGTGTGGTTCAGGGTTTAAGGATTGGCAAAGTGGCTTATGGGAAACAAAATACAAAGTGATATAAAATGAGAGTTAAAAGAGGTATACATTTAAACAGATGACAAATTGATGATGGACTGTAATTTGTGGCACAATAATGTAAAATACTGTTAAAGTAATTACATATCTAAAGGCCTCAGCAGATGAGCATGCTTGGTGTTTTATGATTGGCTGGTAGGTTTTCACTTCTACTATGTTGAGGAAGAATACAAGGCTGACTTCTCAAGACAGTTCAGGTCAACACTGACATATGGTTTGTGTCTCAAATTATTTTATTACACCTCATAAAAGGGCAGTGGACAAATGTGTGTGTATTCCTCTAAGATTGCCAGAAAAACATGTTCATCCCAATCAACAACTCCATATTTCACCCTGAACCCACCCCCTGTAACATCAGCAGAATGGGCCAGCCCACGGCGCTGATGTCACTGCTGTTTCCAAGGAGGTTGCACAGGAGTGTTCCATTCCACCTGAGAACGAGTAGGACGTTACACAACGATTTGGTCCCTTTCAATGACCTTGCCGTGTAGAAATATATGTTTACTTATGTTACAGACGTCTTGTAATAATGACAGTTTTTCCAGCAGAACATTACCTGGCAGCAGTGGGTGATCAATATTACTACTAACACATTATGTCAGTGTCTTTCAGTTGTTTGAAGTCACTTTATGTAAAAATAGTTGAGGGAGAAAGGAGGAAAGATGGAGAGAGAAATAGGGTAGCAGAGTGGGGGTAGGTTGTGGTGGTAGGAGGCAAATGATTATTATCAATTCCATGATTGGGATCAGTTCCTATTGACTCAAGTTTGCAAGTTTGTTTTGTTTTATTTAGGTTCATTGAAAAAAAAAAGAAACTTGTTTGAAGAGCTACTAAGAGCTAGTTAATGCTGGGCTAGAAAGGTGTCAGAACACACAGTGCATTGCAGCTTGCTGTGTATGGGGCTGACTTGGCCAATCCAATACACTAAACTTCTTCTTCCTGAATCATTCTTTTGTAGATTTGCTTCACTGCTTAGGATCATCGTCTTGTTGTAACAGACACTTTCAGCCCAGCTTTAGCTTTCAGACTGATGGCCTGATGTCTGTTCAAGGATTCTTTTACATCCCTCAGAATTCATGGTTCCCTTATTGAGTCATCCAGGTCCAGAGGAAGAAAAACAGCCCCAGACCATGACACTCCCACCACCATGCTTGACCGTACAGAGGTTATTTTGGTGGGCAGTTTTGGGTTGTTGCCAAACATGTGTAGCGCCCTCCTTAGAGGAGTAGAGACTACGCCACCCCTCAGTTTAGGCCTAGAGCAAAGGGGAGCTCTGATAAATACCACCAAGAAAGTCTTATTTAGAAAGAAATTTTCATTTATTTCATATATTGAAAAAGCTTAAAATTACACAATAAAGTTGATGTCAAAATAGACAATATAAATAAATGACAATACCAAGCATGTACCTGCTAACAGCACAATTGCAAAATAATAATAATAATAATAAAAGCGAAACTAATCTAGCCAGCCAACCCAATAGGACCATAAGCCACTGAATGCGCAGCTGGCCAGCTAGAACAGTTGTGCGCGCATACAATATAGTCAGAAAATAATACAGATTTACCCTTGAGCAGTTCACAAACAAAACGCATGAAATAAGTCTAGAAAAAACAGCGGTCAGTGGTGATGCACAAAACCACAGGATCTGCAATAAAAGGAAGAAAATAAAAAAAGATTCCATGCATCGCGGCAAGTATTAGGTTACTTTTACTTTTTTTAAACAGCTGATAGTCGTGCGCTTGGAAGAATACAGACAATGGAATCGTCTGTAGGTGCATCGTCCAATTGCAGCACAAAATACAAACAATTTAAGCAGACACAGTCCGCCCAACCTGCCAATCAAGTAAGTCAAACATATGACAATGTTTCCTACTAAGTTGGTAACCCAAGCGACTGTATAAAATAACATTTATGAAAGTTGACATACCACTTTCCAGGAGTAGCCAGTTCCTTCCTGATCCCATCGGCATATCAGATTTCTAATAGACATTACATTAAATTAATGTCTACTACAGGATAAAGCAACAAGGTAGAAACCATTTAAATTATTTCAGATATTCAAATCAAAAACCATGCCTACCTTCTACTTAACAATGGTGAACGCACAGCCTGTGGCAAGAGGATTGACATTTCCTCACTACCTCCTCACCCAACAGGTGTGCACCTAGTGTTTCCGGGGACAGGTGAATGGGGAACCCGACTCTTACCCCCTTATATAACCCCGTCCAATTAAAGGGGCACAGACCACACCCTTTCAAATAGAAGAGAATACCAGCCAGTAATAACGTGAGGGGAAATGAAGATAAAAACAGTTTAATTTTCGACGTGAAACAGGCTGCAATGGCTGCAACGTAATCTGTTGGGGCAACTGCGTGCGATCAAAGTACATCCACTAAAAGTGCTTGTTTTTGCCACTGACAGGCTCAGATTGTTATTCTAAGTGTCTGTTGTTAACATTACGGAAAGGATCCCTACAGAGATAGACCTTTGTTTAACCAGAAACAGAAAGTCTCGCTCAAGGAGAAGTCTCGCTCTGAAATCTGAAAGATTAGGTGAGTTGTTGCAGGAAGTGGTTAAATAAAGGTTTCAATGGCAAGTGTCTGTTATGATGAGGTGGAGCACAATTTTTCCCTACTCAAAACCCTTTAATTGGTTGTTTTCTTGCATGCCATTAAGATATAAAACCAGTATAACATCTAAAACTATATTTCCAGAAAGAAAATGACAACTCTAAACTTGAGTGATAATAGGCCACTAGCATTATCAAAATAAGTTGTCTGATGTTGTAAAAAGTTGTTAGTGGTTTTAATTATGTGGTAGTGGTGGGAATCTCACGATTCGATTAAAATCGTTCATCGTGATTATCTACACTATGTGATTTGATACATAGATTCTAAAATGTCATTTTTAATTATTTGCCCACTTTCCAGAGATTTTTTTTTTTATATATACTGCACAGTGGAACACCTCTTCCCAGGTTTTAAGAGCTTCTGTGTGTTGATTATTAAATGCAAAAAAAGTGCTTTTGAAAAAAGTGCAAATTAGTCAAAGGTTTTTAAAACACAATGTGTTTGTATGAGCATACATCCTTACAGATGAACACTGACTACGTTTTCGTATTACCGGAGCACTTCAATCTCAAATGACAAATCGGAGGCTTTTATCGAGTTCATTTCTAGCTGTTTTGAAATCTGAAATGCACCCACACATCTGCCTTGAGACTTATTAGGGCTGTCCGCCACTAACCATCACTATAGAGCCAGTGGAGAGAGCAGGTTTGGTTAAAGGGAGTCTATGATAAGACAAAAAATAAACACGCTATTGTGCTACTGCTGTAAAATAATTACAAAACTAATAATTACAATAATTACATTCAAGTATTGATAGGAGGAGAATCAATTGTGACTCGAACAAAATAAAATTGTGATGCATCAGAGATTTTTTTTTTACCCAGCCTCATTATATAGCCTGCAGATTCATAAATTAAAAAAATGTAATATGATTAAGTCAATATAGCTGATTAACCAGTTTTATTTTTGGAACTATTTTTAGCCGAACACAGTCTCCTATCACCTTCACTTCTATTGGAAACAAAACAAGTCCCGCCTCATCAATATAGTCAGTTTTTTTGATAATTTGTGCTACAAGTTGTCTCTTAAAGTGTTATCATGGAGCCTGCTATCACTCAACATTGTGTGTAACAACTGTGTAACAAAGTGTTAGCATGGAGTACTGGAGCCAATGATCTACCAGGGACACGTGCATGACGTCTATGTTGTCATCACTTAACTTAACAAGACAATATACCAACAACTTGATGTATTCATTTTTTATGTGTTTTTTGTATTTTATCTGCGTGAGAGTGTGTGTGTGTCTGTGTGACTCACAGCCATGCAGGGGTCTGGGCAGGGAATGGTCCCAGTATCTCCAGTTCTTGGTCGGTGGTGGAACAACATAGACACTCCCAGCACCACAGCAGACAAGAGCAACACGACCAGCGACACCACAGACAGTCGGCCAGCCTGGCCAGCAGGCCCTGCAGGAAGGGACGATTAGTCGGAGCGAGGGAAGGTGTGTGTGTGTGTGTGTGTGTGTGTGCGCGCGTGTGTGAGAGTAACATTCCAAGACAGATAATCCTGATTATCTGTCTTTGTTGCTAGATTTCTAGCTACTTTTGGACTATGGCGAACAATGTTAATGTGTTGACATTTGGCAACAAATCAGTACGGCTGATGCCGATGCACATGCTTGTCTAATCCAAAGAGGTCTGATGATCACTGTGCTTTCCATATACAGCATAGCCACTCCCTCTGCCAGGATGTGGGGCTGTAGCAAATATATTCATGTGCAAATCAGCCAGCCCTGAAATGATGCAATTTTATGGATTACATATTTATTATATAATTAAGCATCAGACCAAGATCTATAGCAGGGCTACTCAACTTTACATAGCTTAAGGGCCACACAGCAAGATACAGCTGTGTCAAAGGGCCGCAACGCAAATTTTTGTGGTCATATAAAACTATTTTGTAGTGTTATTTCAAGCCACATGAATATCAAATGATTAAATGACAATAAGTAGGCTTTATTCACTAAATGTAAAGGTGTTAGAATGCTGTTGCAATAAATCACAAGAATGTTTAATAAAATAAATATAGGCATATTAAATTGAAATCAGGTCTGAGTATATAAAATTATTCCCAGATGGATATGTAATTCCAAGTCACCGTAATAGCTATCATGGTGACGTGAACGTTTGCCTGTTTTGGTACTGCTATTGTTCTCTGGCAAAGAAGGCACATTGGTTTGTTATTTACCTCAACAAAAGCGAATTCTTCCTCCCATGTTTTTTGAAATACCCTGTGTTCATCAGAAATGTTATGTTTTGCCAGTTTTGCCATGACTTGAGAGTAGGCTAGGCTAGACTTCCTGCACAGTTGGGGCTTTCACATGATCTTTTGATAATCTCGGACTACAGCCCGCATCAGCCGTAGCTAACCACATCGCCAATGATCATACTACCACAGCCATAGAAGTGAATATAGACTGGCTGCATATATGAACCTGTACTAAACTGTCAACCAACCTGGTAGTCCCATCTCTAAACCGGCATCATTCCATGCCAGACTTTTTAGTCAGATCGTGGTATGATTTAAGCACCATGTATAACTTGGGATGCTCCGACACACATAAAACAAGTTTCTCCTCCATTGTTTTTTTTTTTTTATTTCGCGGCTATGATGTCAAACTGTGCTATGATTGGTTGCAGTCGCAGGATCACCCATCGGAATGTCAAAGTTAATATATTGAACTTTGAGCGCAGCGCCGGGGACTCCCCACACTGAGCCCGTGCACAACGCCGGGGGGCGCAGCGAAGCAAACGTGGCAACGCTTTCCCAAATGGGAAACCCAATGGCTTGCCAACGCCAAGCTTTTTGTCCTGATCATGTGTTGGTTTATTTTCTTTTTGGACCCCACGATTGCTAAATATATGCGCCGCCATCTTTTGGGGCAAAAATTTATTTTTGAAATGGTTTTTGGGCACTGAAATGAAATTTATTTTTTTGGGGAGTTTCTAACAATAAAAATTCAACCAGGGGGCCCCAATAATATTAACCTTGGTTTTTGCCCCCGGGGCCCCGGGGTTTAGTGCCGGGTCTTGATTGGGAGCATTAAATAAAATGAAAAACCCCCTTTGAGGGTTTTTTGGGAGCATGGTTTAATGAGGATTACTTTTATAGTTTTGATGTTTTAGGGTAACCCCCAATTCCAAAAATTTTAATTTTTTTTGGGGGTTAAAGGGAAAGGGTTTTTTGGGTTAATTTAAAATTTTTTAAAAAAAAATTTTTTGCCGTTCCAAAAATGGAAAAGGAAAACAACCCTCAGGATTTGGGCCGATAAAAAAATTTTTCTTTTAAAAAAAAAATTTTTTAGCATCAAAATTTAAAGCATAACAACCCCCTTTGGTGGAAAATTTCTACAAAAAAATTAAACAATTTTTTTCAATACAAAAAATGAAAAAGTAAAAAAAAAAATTTTTTTTAATTTCCAAAATCCCAAAATGGTTCTATTGGATTAAAAAAAAAAATTTTTGGGCCCAAGGCTCTATACCTTCGCCAAAATTTCCCCAAATTTTTTCATTATTCATTTGGTAAAACCCCCCCGGGACATCTTAAAAACCTCGGGCCAGCCAGTAAACCCCGTTTTAAATTTTTTTTCAAAACATAAGACATTCCGGCAACTCCATTAAATAATTTGGGAAAATTTTTCTACCCTTTAAAGAATTGGAATTTAGTTTCCCAAATTTTTTTAAATTTTTTTTCTTTGGTTTTTTTTACAATACCCTTTTCCCATTCAGAATTTTTTTTTTTCTAAATTTTTTTTTTTCTCTGGTTTGCAAAAGTGGGTAAAAAATCCAAAAAACCCCTTTTTTTATTTTGATGTGAAAGTTTTTTTTTTTTGGGAAGGCCCAACTTTTTGGAGGTTACAATTTTTTGGGGGGCCTTCCTCCCTTTTTAAAAGGGATTTAAAAAACCTTATCACAAAAATTTTACCTTAAATTTCCGTGGGAAAAAAAGGGGAGGGGGGGGTTAAGCCCTCCCCCCCAAAGGTTTTCCCAAATTTTTGGGGGAAAAAAAGGGGGATAGGGCATCCCTCTTTAAAACCCCCTTTCAAGTCTGGGTTTCCTTGGGGGGGAATTTTCTTGGCCCCTTTAGGAAATTGGGTGGTTTTTTACCAAAATTTTATCTGGGCATTTAAATTTAAATGTTTTTTTGCTTTACCTTCGCGGACAAACACCCCCTCAAACCTCCCTAAAATCGGGGGCCCTTTTTTGTTATTGTTTTTTTTTTTTTTTTTTAGGCACGTCTCCCCCCAAAAGAAAGTTTTTTGGGTTTTTTTTGAAACCCCTTTTGCCCAACCGTGAAACCTTGTGGGGTTCCCTTTCCCCCCCCACGACTTTATTTTATGGAAACCTTTCCCCGGGGTGAACCCCCCTTTTTTTGTTTGTACAAGGGGAAAATTGGGGGGGCCCCCGGGAAAAACCTCCCCATCGGGGGCCCCCCCTGGCCCTACTAAACCATTTGGTTTTTTTGGGAAAAAAGCCATTTTTTCTGTGTTTAAAAAAAAAAATTTTCCCTTTTTCAAAAAAAATTTTTTTTTAATAAAATTTTTTAAACGTTTAATTCAGTTCCCCCTTTTTACCGCCTTTTTGAGGGACCCCGGGGATAGTACAAAAAACCCTGGTTCTCTTAAGGGGCGTTTGCTTAAATTCCCTCATACCTGCCCAAGCCGGCCAAACAATTTTTTAAGGCTCGAAAAACGGACAAAATTTAAACAATGGGCATTGGGGCCTTTTTAACCTAACAGCCCAAAAAAAAAGAAACAATTTTTTTAAAGGGCAGGAAGTTGGTATGTTTGATAAAAGAAAAAAAGCACCCTTCTGGAGACAACTGGGGAAAGGGCAAGACCCCCAAAAACGGGGAAAAAAGGGGAACTTGGAAAGGGGCTATTCTCAAATTTTTAAAACCCATCAAAACACCCAAAAGGGCCCTTTTCCAAAGGCAATTTAAGTATGCTGCTGATCACATGGACAAAAAAGGCCTTCTGGAGGAAAGTTCTGTGGTCAGATGAAACAAAAATTGAGCTATTTGGCCGCAATGACCAGAAATGTTATAAGGTGAGGCCTTTAACCCCAAGAACACCGTACCTACCGTCAAGCTTGGTGGTGGTAGTATTATGCTCTGGGGCTGTTTTGCTGCCAGTAGAACTGGTGCTTTACAGAAAGTAAATGGAATAATGAAGGAGGATTACCTCCAAATTCTTCAGGAAAACCTAAAATCATCAACCAGAAGGCTGGGTCTTGGACGCAGTTGGGTGTTCCAACAGGACAATGACCCCAAACACACATCAAAAGTGGTAAAGGAAGGGGCGTCCTGGTGGGTCAGTGGTCTAGGGTGTATACCACATAACCTCAATGTTCTCAGTTCAAATCCAAGCTTGTGGATGGCTACCAAAAGCGTCTAATTGAGGTGAAAATGGCCAAGGGACATTTGACCAAATATTAGCATTGCTGTATGTATATCTTTGACCCAGCAGATTGTCATATTTCCAGAGACCTATAATAAATTTATGAAAAAACAAAATTCATGAATGTTTTTTGTGACAAAGAAGTATGTTCTCCAATCATGCCATCACAGAACAATAAGTTGTAGAAATCATTAGAAACTCAAGACTGCCATGATATACATGTTCTTTACAAGTGTATGTAAACTTTTGACTACAACTGTACATAACTCTTGAAATGGTGATTCAATAGTTGAATGTGTGTGTGCATGTAAGGGGCAGTGTCTGCACAATCCTGTTCTTGACAATGACCCCGGGCTGCAGGCGGGCATTCTTTTCATGCAGGCTCCATCTGCTCCACCCGTTTACTGTACTGCTGGCTCCATAAATACAACATGGCAGCACCCAAAAACTTCACTCGGCAGCTGAAAGTCAACGATTGACATCAGTCTACACTGTGGTAAGAGACAGCTAGATGAAACAGTCTTCATTCATTCCTTCTTCGCTTGAGATAGATATATAGACAATGGAATGAATATATATATATATATTATCCAAAAGAAGCAGTGAGGTAGACAAACAACTTATAAATTTATAAACAAGCACAATGACAAATCATTGAAAATTAAATTAAAGACCCCAAGAGAGATGTGCAACAAATTCCATTTCCTGTACAGATAGTTTGGGGTGGCTATGTTCAGCTGTATTTGAAAGGCCAGATCATGATGGTGGGTTTTTGATTTTGCATCAGACCTCACGACGCCATTCAGCCAAGGAGAGGCTCAGCAGTGTGCCGAGTGGTTCACAGCCCTGTTCAGCTGATGGTTAGTGTGTGTATGCATGCACATTTTTCTGTGTGCATGTGTATGAGTCTGTGTATGCATGCGCCCACTTGTTTATGCCTGTATTTACACCAAGTGTGCTGTAAAATGAGCCAAAAAGGAATGAGAACAAAGAGAATGGTGTGTAACTCAAGTGTGGGTGCGTGTGTACTCTTTATCTTCTATCCTTGAGTGGACCAAATGTCATTGTTACATTTTGTTGGTCCTCCTTTGGGGTTAACGTGAGGTTAAGGATCTAATATAGTGGTAGGAATGGATGGTTTATGTTACAGCTGGGGAAGCAATTTTGGGAATGGAGGTTTACAGCGTGCGTGTGTGTGTACCTCATTGATGGGTTCCAGCTGTCCTTTTTCCCAGGTGGGGCGGAGCAGAGGATGATGGTCCAGCAGGTGAGGATGAAGGAGACAAGAGAGGATTGTTTAGCATTTCAGCCTCTGTGGTTTAACAAACACACAGACTGCAACCCATACTGCAAAGTGGAAGAAACAGTAACATTCATTACGGCTTTTTTCACAATTCTTCAGGCATTCAAAAAATTTGTTGTGATTTGTATGTAGAGAAAATGTGAAATTTTACAACTTCCTGAAAGTCACTCAACATACATTGTCACGTCATGTGATGTAAACAGTGAGGTTGGGGTAAATATAAAAGAGGGCAAACTATGACCTCTAGTTGATTATCACAATCACCAATACAAAGAAAATATATATATATTTTCAGAAAACTATAAATTCATGCTTCTTTTTTCCTCAAAAGACTTTAATTTACATCATAAAGATAAAGTTTAGATGATTTTACCCTCCACTACCTCCCAGGATGTAAGTATAAATGCTACAATAGACAAAACGGCAAAATGCAATGGCAGTGCTATCAAAAGCTTCACTTTAAGACTACTAGGTGCATTAGGAGTTTGTGGGCGGTGAGTAGTTAATATGACCCACCTTATGTCAAAATTTGATTGATGACCCCCATTTGATTGATGACCTGTCAAAGTTGACAGTTTTGATTGATAGCTTGTCAGTATTTGACAGTTTTGATTGATGACCTATAGACCTCCATTTGATCGACAGCCTGTCAGTAATTTGTCAGCTTTGAATGATGCCCTGTGTGATGTGTCATGTTGTGACCTATTAATTATTTAATGATCCTAATGTGGAGGTATTCCCAGGGTGTGGATCGGAGTTGTCATTCATTTGTTGTTTTGATCCGGAACGGGAGGGTATTGACCACCCGTGGGGCATTGGGGGTTGTGGGACCATCTGGGGGCTATGGAATGTGTTTTTAGGTTTATACTCACTAACTGACCACATGGCAAACAGGGGCATTGGGGGGTTGTGTGACATCTGGAAATGCTATGGTCTGTTTTAGTTTTATGTTCATTAACTGATCAGTGTCAAACAAGGGGCATTGGGGGTTGTGTGACATCTGGAAATGCTATGGGCTGTTTTAGTTTTATGTTCATTAACTGATCAGTGTCAAACAAGGGGCAATGGGGATCTGTGTGTGGCATCTGGAGAGCTATGGGAAAGTGTTTTTGTTTTATACTCATTAACTGACCACTTGTCAAACAATGGACAATGGGGAGCTGTATTTGTTTTATAATCCTTAAGGAAGTCTATTGATCTATGGCAAATGCGGGTCTTTGGGGTGTTTAACCCTGATTTGTTCTTTACTAAATAATGAAATTGTCCCTATGACTATCAATCTTTACATCACTGTTGATATACGTAATGGGTATAGGAAAGGCTATTTGGCCATGTTATAATATGACCAAAAATATTAGGACATCTAAATTAGAATAATATATAGAGCAGGGCTATATTTCAGCTGGACACAACCAACAACATAAGAATCTAATGTGAAAAGATAGCTACATTAAACAAGGTTTTGGTGTTTTATAATAATGATTTTGTCACATATGTGCGCGCACACACACACGCACAGTCCGTCGATACGGCCGGCCATCAGAACGAGTGTCTGATGATACCTTAGGACGCACACAGATAGTTATTGACACTGAGTGAGAGATGTCCTTGGGATGGTGGAGCTGTCACGATATGATTTTAAATTATTTAATGCTCCTATTGAGGAGAAGCTATTTCTGAGTGATAAATGAAGGGTATTTGTCCTGAACAAATTGCGACGCTCGGGGGGTCTAAGTCTGGATTGTGCGCAAGGCGGGGGTGGGGGGCGAGACGCCAAGCATCTGGTTTTACGATAGTAATTGAGGATTACCGCCCAGATCACACGTGACATTTGGAGCGCTAAAATTGAAAGTGCGCAAGTCTGAATGTGAGAGTCGTCTTTGGGGATATAAGGCGCACGGAGCCGATGTATGTTGACCAGCCGTAGCGCATCCCGCGTTGCATAGACGCTGCACGGCCCCATTTTTCGCAAGACAGGCTTCAACGCTGCGGAATCGACCGAACCTAGACAAGATGTTTGTTTACTGTAAGTATTCTATTTAACTATGTCATATTCTATTCAACCGATAGCCCATAGTTGGATAAAAACTAATACGATATGTTTTTCTTTTTGATTTGGTGAAGATTAGGGGGGGAAAGCAACACAATTGAGGATCTTACAGAGGCCTCTACAAGCCACGGTAAATCCAATGTATTCTATGCAGGTGTTTTATTAGATTGAGATGCATTACCACGTATTTAAAACTATGTAACGCCTATACACGATTGTCTATGTTTTGTTTCTATTTCTCTCTAGAAGCACAAAATATATTAGATCAGACCAGGAACATAAAATCTGATACCAGTGTGGGTACCGGACATAAACACCCTAACAAAAGTAGGTTTTTATTCTACATTCGGGTGCATATTTTTAAAACCAGGATTCTTTCTAATGAGTTGAACTTTCTAATGAGATGTACGTTTCATTTTTGCTCCTGCATTTCTTAGGTCTTCCAGGAAAAAAACCGCGCACCCCTTAAAGAACGGCGGCCTCAAAACACCAGTAAGTATTTGATATAAATTCAAATTGAAATGATAAAATAAACGGCAAATCTCATATGGTGTTCTTTCTTTTGTTTTTACTGAACATCAAGGCGAGGCGTTAAACAAGCTTGAACAATATGTGAATAACGTTTCAAAGTCGTCTGTTGAGGGAGAAGCTGAGACACAGGAGCCAAAGGCAAAACGCACAAGATCTGAAAACGGTATAGTATTAACATTTGATACATCCTATGTTTAAAACTATATTGTCCCTTTTATAATAATCACCTGACTAATGGACTATACCATCTAATGTGTCTTGTTTTTAGTAAGCGAGGAGGAGACGAGCGCATCCGCGGGGATAGTTTTAAATCTTCAGGCGGACAGCTGGACTGATGACGACATTGCACTCTGGGATCGCTCTGACTTTGGGCTGACACAGACGAGCAGCGAAGAAAACACTGTCCAAGACCCGGAAAACAGCGCCATACCGACACCGACGTCATCTGCAAGGGTGAGCGATCGAGATGTCATTGTGTTGATCAAATCCGTGATTTGCAGCATAGAGGCATTATCCAAATCTAATTTAAAAAAGAATGATGATTTTATGAGACAGCTCAACGAGTTTTCCCGAAAATTTGATAGCATAGAACAAGCCATCAAGAGACAAAACTCGCTGATACGCGCATCACACACAGAGCTTCTTGCTGAGATAAGAACTCTTCGACAAATTAGGAGATTTTAGTAGTGCATATACCAACAGCGTGTCATCAGTGCTTTTTATGGGTTTATGTTTTGTTGGAGAGTACTTTAATTGCAAATGTTTTTTTCTTTTTTCTTTTTGTTGTTGTAAACCATGAAAAGATCGTACAAATCAGTGAACGGTCGTAGAAATGCAGAGAGAAGCCAGTATGACTTATCCACTAATGATGATGATGATGGTGAGGAGCAAGACTGCGGTCTTCAGGCTAGAAACCGGTTTGAGGATGACAGTGTAGATGATGACTTGCCGCAAGACTTTGATGAATTAGACACAGCCACACAATGTAGATTGTTGATAAAGTTGGTGCAGTATCGGACTAAAAAGTATAGTGAGATGGTTGATACACCTATCCTTTACAGCAAAGTACATGGAACAGGGCTTGATTTTGATGATGAGGAAGAGGAGGACGATGAGCAGCTATCAGCTGAGAGCATGGACTATTGTACAGTACACACACCGAATCAGTCAGGACATGTTTTTGAGCATAATAGCTTATCCGGCCAAACACCGAATGTGTCTCAAGAGATGACAGGGGGGAGTGGACCTTTTCAAACACGAAATATCCCACGGTTTAATGCTGTGGAAGTTAGACAGCCGATAGATTTGAGAAGCATATCTCTTGATAATTTAGAAGAAGTTCCAAATCTGATGAGACACAAGTTAACGGATGTGATAACGCATTGTACAGAGAATGCTCCTGCAGGCAGTCTGTTAAATGTAGTGTTGCGGGGTCCCTCTCTCGCTAGCGATGTTCAAACAGTTTTAAAATCTGACGATGACTATAATGCAGACTTGTTTTTAGAGCAGATAGCACAGGTGATGCAGAGTAATGACACATCCATGACAGATGACGAATTAGAATTTGTCGTTACAGTCGCCCAGAACAAAAGTGGTGGAGGATATCGTTTGAAATTAGGGGCCATACCTTATGATGAGATAATACGTAAGAAAAGACCTTGTCTTTACACCCCTCAAAACATAGGTAACAATCTGTGCTTCTCCACGTGTATTGCTCACCATCTAAGCTCAATGCGTGCGATACAAGCGAACGATATCATTGCAGAAATAATGTACGAAGAGTTAGGGATTGTGGCTAGTACAAATGCCCATGAGGAGATGGCTTATGCAGAGAAAATGCACAGAGAGTTGGGGTATACACCTGTTCGAAAGATTGGCTTTTCTGATGTCTCTAGATTTGAGAGGCATCTGAATGTGAAAATTCTAATATTCCACCACGTCCAATCAAGCAAAAAGCTGGAGTTGTATCAAACGAGCGACAAGTCCCACCCAGACACTATATGGTTGTATCTACACAATGAACACTACCACCTTATTGTGAATAAGACACGTTTTTTCGGGGCAAAGCATCTCTGCGAATACTGTTACAAACCATGCAATTCAGTACTGGATCACAAATGTAAATTCCACTGTAACATATGTCTAACAGGCTGTTACACACACCCAGGGCCAACGATAAAATGTGACCAGTGTAGCCGTATATGTAGATCAGAGCACTGTTATAAAACACATTGCCAGTTTTCACAAACACATGGATTTACTCCGTGCAAACGTTCAAAATATTGCGACTTGTGCGGTAGATTATATATTGTACCGAAAAACCCCAAAAAGGCTGCTGACGGTAGCGATATACCGTTCCACACATGTTCAGAGAGAAAGTGCAGACACTGCGGAGCCCCCGTCGTTGACGATCTTCACACATGCTACATCCAGCCTATCCCAGAGGAACGTCTAAAAACAAAATACATCTATGATTTTGAGACTCGCTATCATTATGGGAGACACGAGGCAAATTTTGCAGCTGCAATAACATTTGATGACAAGCCGTGGTGGGCCACCGGTCTCAATTGTGTCCATAAGTTTGTCAGACAGTATAGATGTGAACGGTACAAAAACTACACATTTGTAGCACACAATGCCTCAGGATTCGACAACTACATTATGATGGAGTATTTTACAAGACAGGGCATTACACCTAAACTGGTCATGCGTGGAAGTAGGGTGATTCTGATGTACGACGATGCATTCAAGCAGCGTTGGGTAGATTCTTTTAGCTTTCTCCCTATGCGATTGTCAAAAACACCCGCAGCGCTTGGTTTTGACGATGTAGAAAAGGGGTATTTTCCCCACACGTTTAATACAAGAGCGAATGAAGCATACATAGGTCCTTACCCAGACCCGTCCTATTATGGATACGAGAAGATGTCAGAGGGTGACAAAGACACATTCATGATCTGGTATAACACCGTCCGTCATGAGATGTTTGATTTCCAGAAAGAACTTGAGCGCTATGTTGTCAACGATGTTGTTGTTTTACGAAAGGCATGTATGGTCTTTCGTGAAACAATCATTCGTTGTTCAGGTATAGATCCCCTCAGTCACACAACACTGGCATCGTGCTGTATGGCCATCTACAAAACAAAATTTTTACCGGAAGACACGTTAGCTCTCACATACGAGGGAGCATATGTCGCACAGCACAAGACCTATTCGAATGTCTCCATCCAGTGGCTTGAGTTTTTAGCAAACCATCACGGTATAGAGATTCAACACGCTCTCAGTGCTGGAGAAAAGCAGTTTGGTCCTTTCTTTACAGACGGATATGACCCAAACACGCATACGGCCTACGAATTTGCAGGCTGTTTTTATCACGGATGTGATCTTTGCTACAATCCGGCCCATAAAAATCCTGTCACATGGATCGAATTTGGTCGCATGAAAAGAGAGTTTAGTGATAAAATCTCAGTCCTCAAAAAAGACTATGGTCTCTGTGTGGTAGTTATCTGGCAATGTGAATGGGAGAAACAGAAAAAGACAGACGATGTTGTACAGAGGTTTATGGAAACCTACAAAGCCCCCACAAGGCTTAACCCACGAGATGCTCTATATGGCGGTCGAACAAATGCCTATAAACTACTACACAACACACAACCCCATGAAAAAATCAGGTACTACGACTTCACATCTCTCTACCCCACAGTGCAGTCTCGCAAGCCATATCCTCTAGGACATCCACAGATTATCTTTAGAGATTTTGAGTCTATCGATAAGTATTTTGGTTTTGTCAAGTGTTCTGTACTACCCCCAAGAGGTCTGTATCACCCTGTGCTCCCATACAGATGTCATGGAAAATTGATGTTCCCGCTGTGTCAGACATGTGCGCAGAAGCTTAACCAGACATCTGAATGCCGGCACAGTAGTGAAGAGAGAACGATCTCAGGCACATGGGTGTCATTCGAGCTGCAAAAAGCTCTTGAAAAAGGATACAAAATAACGACCATTGACGAGGTATGGCATTTCCCCCAACAGTCAGACACTCTGTTTAAAGAATATGTGAAAACCTTTTTAAAGTGTAAGCAAGAGGCTTCAGGATACCCCAGCCATATAGACAATGTGCAGACACAACAGCAGTACGTAAAGGATTACTACGACAGAGAGGGCATACAGCTAGATCCCCAAAAAAATCTGTGTTAATAAAGCGGTCAGAAGCTGTAACAAGCTCATTTTGAACAGTTTGTGGGGTCGTTTTTCTCTACGAACGGACCTAGCTACCACCGAACTAGTAACTGACTCTGAACGATTCGTACAGTTCATGTTTAGCGACATATATGATGTACGTCAGTTTTGCTTCATCTCTGACACTGTGGCTCTGGTGCAGTGGCGCTACAAAACTAGCGAAGCCTCTAGAGCTAGAGATGTTAATGTGTTTGTAGGGGCAATGACCACCGCCCATGCTAGACTCATGCTGTACGAGCTTTTGGACAAATTACAAGAGAGGGTCTTATACTGTGACACCGATAGTATAATCTTTGTGTCACGTGATGGGGAATGGATTCCACCATTGGGGTCGTATTTGGGAGATTTGACAGATGAGATCAATGACGGTGAAATCTGTGGCTCCGAGCAGGAAGATTATATTACCGATTACGTGTCATCAGGTCCTAAATGCTACGCCTACTGCACACATCAAAACAGAGTCGTGGTAAAATGTAAGGGTGTCACTCTAAACGCTAAAAACGCAGCAGTTGTCACGCGCCAGACACTATGCAGACTGGTTGAAAACTTTGTGGCTAATCAGGCTATAGGGGAGGTAATAACTACAGAGATAGAGACGATTCAGCGAGATAAAAGAAAGCTACAGCTTAAAAACGCTACAGTAGTGAAACGGCTGCAGATGGTTTACAACAAGCGTAGGGCTTTTCCTGATTATACCACACTACCATATGGATACTAGAGTCATGTCTAGAGAGGCAGAGAGGTTTGATCATCGGCTACAGCATCCGTTCAGTTTGGTTGTGGCAGGTCCTTCAAATAGTGGGAAAACATACTTTGTCAAGACTGTTGTTGAAAATGCAGAGAAACTCATTTCTGACAAGATTGACAACATTGTTTACATTTATTCATGTTGGCAGCCTCTGTACGATAATCTGTTGAAAATAAGGGACATAAACTTTGTGGAAGGCATACCAGCGTCTCTCTGCGACGACTCTCTCCTACCACCGCAAAAAAATAATTTGCTCATTATTGATGACCTGATGAATGATGCTAGCGGTAATTTGGAAGTCCAGAATGTTTTTACAAAGTATGTACACCATAGAAACCTCAGCTGTATGTATCTAGTGCAGAACTTATTTATTCAGGGGAAAGCCAGTAGGACAATTAGCTTAAATACCAACTATCTTGTCTTATTTAAAAATCCTAGAGACAAATATCAGATCTGTCTACTGGCCAGACAAATGTTTCCCTATAAGACAAAGTATTTCTTAGAGGCATTTAATGACGCAACAAGCATCCCATACGGATACCTTCTTGACTTTAAAGCCAAGACTTCTGATTCTCTAAGACTCAGAACGGATTTGTTGTCAGACCACCCGGTTGTCTACGTGCCAAAAAACAAGTGACCCGTCGAAAATGTCGTCACGCATTCATAGAAACAGAGACCGGCTAAAGTTATTATATAAGGCTCCGTCTGCTATGAGGAAAGTTATTCTGACTACTGCCAGCGACGATTTTATCAACACACTATGCGAAATAGCCTTAAATGTGCTACAAGGGGCTATACCTTTAACAGAGACGCAGTATCAACGGTTGAAAAAACAAAAGAACGGACTCAGGCTGTTGGCTGATAAGAAGGTTCAAATTTTAAGAAAGAAGAGGTTGATTAAGCAGACTGGAGGCGGTTTTCTTTTGCCGTTGTTAGGTGCTGCATTACCCTTTATCACCAGTCTTATTTCAAGAGGTTGATGATATTGTCGACAGCATGGAACATACCCAAAAAATGTATCTGGTACCACAACATCAGCTCGATGCAATAAGACAACCCAGTGCTCGCGAATCTATTAGACAGACTGCCGAAAATGAACTGGATAAGGATATACTGAATGTCTTGGGGCTACCAGACACCGACTTGCATGAAAAAGCAAAGAAATATGCTCGTGTTCTACAGCGTTTCTTGACCATGGTTAGACAGGGTGACCAAGAAAAAGGATTTTTGACGCTCAATCTTCCTCATGATGATGTGGTTGATGTGGAGATGAAAGATAGTACTGGCGATGACAAAAAAGATGCCGTTGTTGAGGAGGTTCTAAAACACATACCTCAAAAGAGCAGGGGAAATGTAACGCATCTCATGGCTTCAATGCAGAAATCCAAAGATGTTGTAGCATGGACAGGCCTGGGTGAACTTATTGTTAATGGGAATGTGATAAGAGGGTCACACATTTATGATTTGTTGAAGAATGTCACAGCTCCCTACAATGTTAATGATTCTTCCAGACCTTTAGGATGGCGCGAGTTTTTAAAAGCTCTAGCTGATCTAAATGTGCCTCTAACCTCTATCCCCAACCCCCGGGTCAAGCAACTTGTTACAGGATATAAGAATATGCCTGTTTCTACTAGCGATAATGAGTCTCCATCCTCTTCTTCTCGGGGTAATCAAAGTATTCGTGATACAGATACATCTTTATCTACTAGACTCATGTTAAGAGATTGGGTAGCCTACTGATTTATTTCTTTGTATTTGTTTTATTTGATTTGTTCAGATGTTTTTTCTTTTCCATCTTTTGTATTATTTTTTGTATATTATCTGTATTGAATGAAATATAATGTTTTTTTGTATTTTGTATTGCTTATAAAAATCTTGCATGTTAAATAAATACACTTATGCGAAAACATATTTTGACTTGGGTCGTTTTATTCATCACCTACATAATCATGACTTGAAACTATATTACAATCTAGCACATGCACTCTGTATACAGGTAAAATCATAATGGCTACACATATTGGGCTGTATCCGGTTAACAAATTTACAGGCCATAGCATCGTTACATACGAGATTATCACTATACTTTTTTAATACATTTTGGTAGGACACGCCCTTCTGTATATTAAATAAGAAAAACACACAATGTTGTCCGCATGTGGTAGCCAGATTGTCTTGTACTTGGCGTGTAGAATAAAACACATCGTCGCAGTACTGGTTAAGAAAACTGTATATAGGGTCCGAGAATGCCAAGGGTGTATTTCCAAACGAATCAAAAAAGTAAGCCTCTCTACGGGCTGTGATGTATATGGCCAACCAATGCGTACCGGGTAAACGTGCCGGGTCTGTGTTGACTATCAGCATGGCGGGCACTCTTTCAATATCGTAGGGAATCTGATCACAGGCAAACACTCCCAAAAAAGAAGCCCTTTTGGCGAATTTTTCAATAACCGATGTCAGCTCTAGGGTATTCATCTTACGGTGGTGACTTAGTAGTGGTCCAATAGTACTTGTCTGCGATTGGATATTTCAATAATAGAGTCATAAACAGCATAGCAGATCAGGTTGACGGTTCTAGCCAGAGCTGTTCTGAACCGTGCCTCTAGCCGTACATTTCCTGTTCTGATCAGTGAAACGTGTTGTCCACAGCCCTCGTCAGGTTCAAGATTAAAACAAAACAATGTATATCCGTCGTCAAAATCATCACGATCGATGGCTAGACCTCGGTCTTTCAGCTGTCGCCCTGTTGCCTGAATTAATTGAAAATACTCGCGGGCATACTGACCGTTTTTAAAATCTGGTTGGAAAGGTTTTGACGGATATGTTTGCCCGTCGGTATAAATAGCTAGGAACTCTGTATCATAATGTTGAAATCTGAAGGGGTTACGACCGGTGTTCCCTGTGAATGCTTCGTTGTCAACAAAGCCTATAATGATAAATTTAGGTATCTGACCCAAAAAAAGATTGTCTTGATTACAAACTCTGGTACCGGCCGGTATGGAGTAGTTTTTAAGATAGACACGATCGATTGGGTATTTAGCATTAGTATGGGTCAATGCTTTGGCGTGGGCCAGCTTGATACTAGGTGCTACAGAAACCTTTTTAACATAGACGCTAGCAGACACAATTTTAACACGGTATTGTGTACTACCATGAGACATGATGCAAAAATCATCTTTTGCTCTAATGAATTTAATTTTAAGATCAACCCCGTTCAATAATAATTTTTCTTGAAAAAATAGATCGGCGTGAACAGGCGCAATCAGTTCTACGACATGACTGTGTGCCGTATGTCGAGCTCTCTCTTTTAGCCCCTCATTTTCTCCTGAAGATGATGAATCGTCCATGTAGCCGGCACTATCTTTAATAAAAAGCCCGCATGTAAATTGGGACTCCAAAGCTTCCGATCCATAGTTTAGCAAACATTCTAGTATGCCTCGATACGGGTAGGTATTTGAAGACTGCGTAATCAATCTATCCCCCAGGGTGATATCGACCTGGGAGAATAGTGTACAGCCAGGGTAGTTGATCAGCCCTACTTCATCCAATGCTCCTATATCTGTACCATCAGCTTTCGTGATTTTAACACGTAGAAACACAAAAGTGTTGTTTAAATCGATATAGTCTTCGCTGCTTGCCGATATGTAAAACTCTAAAGGACCCGTGTCCGTGATGGCCGACAGAGGCGGTATCTCTTGATATGTGAATTTTTCTATTGCCATTTGTGTCATCGGCAGAGTAAAGAGGTCCAATTCACTCTTAACACATTCCTCTGACAGACTGTGTAGTAAGGCCATTTTGTAATGAAATTAAAATATATCCTTCGCAGTAATCTTACGACCTTTAGGGTTTGATGTTCTTCTTACAGTGACCGACGCTTTATTTGATTTCTTGCGTCTTTTAGAATTATGGGCCCGCCCACGACTGTGTGGCGGGAATTTAATTGGTCTTTTAACGACGGCGACCATGCCCGACCCATCCTGCTGTTGCATTCTGTGTCTTGTGGCTGCGTTTGCTATATTAGCGAACACATCGCTAGCAATGTTTTTGGCGGCAGATTTTAGATGTGGTTTAGCGATGGTCAGGCCTTTTTTGATAGAGGGAGTGCCATTCTGAATAGACTGCGGAACATGCCGCCAAGCCCTGCTCCATACTGTGTACTGGTTCCGTAATATCCCGGAAGAGCACTGCCCGCTTGATTCAAATAATACGCTGTGTATCTGTCGTCATCATAGCGCGGTCTGGATACCATTTTGACTGTCTATAGTCTCTGTCTAATAGGTCTAAAGTGTAGTTTGATGATGACTTTTCCGTAGGTGAATGGAATTGGTTGGTTCTGGTCTGTCTTTAGACTGATCTCGATGTCGCCGATAGTAGATTTGGAGAGAGGCACGTAGTGTGGCTTGTCAAACATCAGAATGGGGTGTTTCTTACGCGTGTCGGTAATATTAATACTTCGGAGGAGGGGAACGTGGCTATCTCCAACGATCTGATAATCGACTATGTCTGTGTAAATAAACATGTTGTAACATCCTCCATGGATATCAGCCGGGTGTTTCGCGTAATAGACTGCGTCAGACGGCTTACCAGGCGTCTGTAGCCCAAAGAAAGCAACTCCGGGTGTGAATCCAAGAATATGAGCCAGCTGTCCCTGAAATGCAATGCCTATATTTTGGTCTCCGGATAGACCCACATAGTTTCTAATGCTGTCATACTGTAGTTGTATTCTAAAGCCTCCGTTTTGAGTAATAGCCGAATTTAATTCTTCTAGGATCCTGGATATACCGTCATAATGTCCCACAGGTATAGATATAGTGTCTAAACTTTGCGTTTTAATATCGAACATACGCACTTTGGCCTCATGCTCTGAAAAACTGTTCCATGTGCCGGGGTATTGAACTTCGATGACCCCTACTTCATACGCATCCTTGAGATTTATAGTCTTAGCTAATTTTGTTCTATAATTCCATATCTTATTCTGGGGATAAACTGAAGATGACGCATTACTGGGTAATGTCACAAAAAAACCCTCGTTGGCCATATTAGCGGTTAGGTGTTTACACCTACTCTGCACCATGTAGAATGATGTTTATGTGTTTAAGCATTAGATATGTGACTCTCTGAAACCCAGGAGTTGAATTTGTCGGGCCATCCTAGCCATTTAACCAGCATCGTTTTTCTACGCCCCTGTCTTTTTCTAGCCAATATCTTTTCTATCTTAAACACTTTGTTTTTACCGATGATTACTTGTTGCAACTCTTTCTCATAAAAAGTACCCTGTAACACATCTCCTGCGTGGTCTTTTAATATATAGACGGGGGGTCGGCGTGCTAAACGCTGTGTTATTGTAAAATATTCATCTGTAAAAGTCTGTTCATATCCTTTTCGAAAAGCACCGCGAAGCTTTGAAATTCTAACGGAGTCGCCCAGATCAAACTTAAATTCAACAGGTGATTCCGGCTTTGTTTTGTATAGATTGTTAAACACATCTTTCTCATTGTCTTGATTCACTTGATCAGGAGCCATTTTGATCGATCTATGATAAGTGCTGTTGTAGCTCAACACCATATCCTGCAGTTTATCTACATAACGATGTGAATTAACAGCCGTTAAATATCTCCACATGCGAGTTTTTAGAGTCCTGTTGAAGCGTTCCACCACGCTAGCCTTGGTCTCGTTTGACGTTGAGAAATGCTTAATATTATACGTTTCCATCAGTCCTTGGAACGACTTATTATAAAATTCTTTTCCGGCGTCTGTTTGTAGTTTCTTGGGTACACGGCCATGTGTTAGAATGTCACGAAAAGCCTTGGTCACATTATTCCCGGTCTTAGAAGTCAGACAGCGAACCCATGCGTATTTTGAAAAGACGTCAATGACTGTCAAAATATAACGCACGCCATCGTTTGCATCTGAATACTGACCCATTTCCACCAAGTCTGCCTGAAACTGTCCATCTATCCCGTTAACTAGAACCCTATTCCTCTTAAAGTTTTTGAATAGCGGTGCATGTAATGTATAAGCATCTTGTTTAAATAACCATTTCTTTATATCTTGTAGAGGTGGAGCCACACCGATATTTTCTTTTACAGCTGTGTGTAATTTGCTAATACCGCCAAATGACCCTGGGTTTGCAGGGTCATAATACATTTTCTCTAAGATACTATCCATGGGTGATGCCGTAAACCAAATGAGAAGAGAATGGGAGTCAAACAGACTTTATGTTATGGAATGGGTCATTTTATTTTTACATGTTTTGTTATTGCTCATACATCAACATACATGTACAAATAGATACATAGACACCCAATCTTATTCACAATATCGATACCCCATACATGATTATTGAAATAAAAAATAATAAAAATAGATATATGGTTTGTTGTCACTGTCATCTGTATTCGTCGTATCGTTCATTCAATTCTCTAGAAGGACACCACCCAGCTCTGTACAGCTTCAAAGATGTTAGATTCGTTGGCAGGGGTGATGAGTTTTTCTTTTATCTCAACCAGTTTCTTGTCAATGTCGCTCTCTGCTTGTAGCTCGACAGCCACTGTTTCAGCCACACCAAGAATCTTGTCAGGTGTTGTATATATATTCAGAGTGCGCCCTAAAACTTGTATTAATATTTCTAAGAAAGACTTTGTAAATAGCTTATCACATACTTTGTCAGTAAAGTAATAGGCTGGTACTCCATATACACAGGTATGCCTTCTTTGGCTAGGGTGGTTTGTTTGACAACCCCAACAGTCTTGCTCCAGCTTTGTATTAAGAAGCTTTTCGATACATATGCATGTAGTGGCCTTTAAAAGATCTACAGCCTCTGAAGGTAGACGCGGGGACAAGTCTTGAGCAGGCCCTCCAACATCTGTCTTCGCTTGACCTGTTTGCTCAGCAACGTCGATCCCGTTCATATCTTCTTCCACTTCTCTGAGGAATGTGAGGTTCTGTCGGCCTAGATATTCATCATGTCCACACAGCCATGGCTTATTTTCTTTATCTTCATCATCATGTCCTTCATAGCCATCACCTCTTGCTGTCTCATCTTGCGGCAGTTTCTTGTTGAACAACTGCTTGCAACATACCCACGGATCATCGCTAGTCAGACGCCGGGGTTTGATTCTTCTGACGGGCGCATTCGGAGCGACCACCGGCACATCATCGTATCGGTTCTCAGGGTCCGGGCTCTGATAGCTCAAGCTACCCGACATGGGTTGATCCTCGATGGGTTGTGAGGGTGTTGGAGAGGCGGCCATAGCGGTTGGTATTGCTTCCAAAATGAGCTTCCAAATGATGACGCCATTAGTCTCCGTCTCCGTATTTACCCTTTTTTTAAATCCCGCCTCTTTTTTTTTTTTTTTCTTTTTCTCTTTTTTCTTTTTCAACCTTCCGGTCGAAAATACGCTTCTGAACACTAGGATCATAAAACAAAAACACTTTCCCATAGCCCCCAGATGGTCCCACAACCCCCAATGCCCCACGGGTGGTCAATACCCTCCCGTTCCGGATCAAAACAACAAATGAATGACAACTCCGATCCACACCCTGGGAATACCTCCACATTAGGATCATTAAATAATTAATAGGTCACAACATGACACATCACACAGGGCATCATTCAAAGCTGACAAATTACTGACAGGCTGTCGATCAAATGGAGGTCTATAGGTCATCAATCAAAACTGTCAAATACTGACAAGCTATCAATCAAAACTGTCAACTTTGACAGGTCATCAATCAAATGGGGGTCATCAATCAAATTTTGACATAAGGTGGGTCATATTAACTACTGCGGTGCTTAAAGCAGGCAGTGAAGGATATGTCTGAAGCAGCAATGGGAGCCAGTCAGTGGATCTGGCAGAAAAGGAATCACACTGACTGGGGGCAGAAATTACCTAATGTCGATACTCTTGAGTGTGATAGGGTCTGAACCGCTTGCTTGACTGAAGCACGCTGGTGTTTTTTTTCTTAGAAGTATGTGTGCTGTTACATTGATTTCTTAGACGCTATGTTGGCTTGTTAGCTGTTGTTTGTTTGTAGCATGTTAGTCGTGGCTGTTTATCAGTAGCATGTTTGCTGGGTGTTGATCTGTTGTTTGGTAGTAGCATGGTTGCTGGTATATTGGTTCTTTAGAATGTTATGTTGGCTTGTTAGTTTTTGGTTGTCTGTAGTATGCTAGCTCCTGGTATATTGATTCTTTAGAATGTTGGCTTGTTAGCCTGAGTTACATATTCGTATTTGTAGTGTCTGATCTGCTGAGCGGGCAGTCTTCAAGCCAGCAGAATCAGTCGTCCCATTCATGGTCCGACATAACCCATGGCCCGGGGCCAGTAAACGTTTATGCAGGGCAAGTCACCAGCCAGTCACCGGCCAATCTGCGACTTGAGTGCAGATTTAGAAGATGTCATAGTTTTCATCAGTTCATTGTTTTCAAGACACGTGACCGATGAAATGCATCGTGATTCGCTGAAATACATGTGGGGAAGACGAAATGCATTATGGGATGCGCTCTTACCGGTACTCAAAAAAAAATGTCAGTGAAAGAAACTGTGTATGATAGCCAAGCAGATGGCGGACAACCCGTCATCAGGCCCACTTAATGGTGCATTCCATTGTACTCGGAAGTCGGAAACTCGGATGTGGTACTATGTTAACGTTACTAGTTCACTGATATGATAGAAATCTTTACTAGCGTGTGGTACTAGCCTACTAACGTTAACGTTACTAGTTCACTGATATGGGCCGTTTCTCTTCACTAGTGGCGCTGTAGTAGTTGATGTAGGTCCTCCTTAGATGCTTGTAAAATTCTGAGACTTGCCATACAAACATGAGTTTGCTGTGGGCATCCGTGTTTTCCCGAGCAGATGCACTGGAACACATTTAGATTGGAAGTCGGGAATACCGACTCGGAATTATCGACTTCCGAGTACAATGGAATGCACCATAACAACTGAGCAAGATGGGCGAATACTGAGTCACCAGCGAATGGAGAAGCTTATTAACACAGCCTACCACACTGTAAAGAGTGAGCAGCCCCTCACCGCTTATGAAAAGACGGTCGCTCTTCTAAAGAAGAACGGAGTGGACGAAGTGCAGATCTCTCAGTATGTTAATTTGTTTCATTTCAGTTTATTATCAAGGTCATCCATACTCGTTGAAATGTTATCATAAATTCTCTTCTCCCTATGTATTCCATACTCTCTGGCTTTACACAAAATATGGAGAAACCTACATTCATACACCGCATTAATTTACTGATCCAATATGTGCCTAATTTTATATTTTGCATATTTGTGTAATATATCAACATTACATATCAATAACTAAAGGAAAACAACCAAATCTAAATGGAACTTCACTGTTGTACATATATATATATATATATAATAAATCACCAAAATTATGGGAAAAAAAAGAGTTGCCGGGCCAGTGAAAATATATAAGGGGCCAGTAAAATTCTGATCTACTGGTCAAGTGGGCCAGTGGGGAAAAAATGTTACGTTGAACCCTGCCATTTGCTTATTGCTGTTGCTGAAATCAATAGTAAATTATTGAGTAATGTTGGGAATTAGGGAAAAGCCTAAGCATAGGTACAGAAGTAGGTAGTGTAGGCAGTTTTAGTTGTATTTGGTGTTGAGAGCAGGTGTCGAGAGGGATGGTTCTGGGACGCCAGAAATCACTGTTGAGCCTTCTGGAGCTGACATGGGCCTAATTCAATGAAACATCTGTGATGGAAGGTGCCCACTTGATAATCCCAGTGACATACCCGCACTCACACACACAACCCTATAGGATTTAAATTAGGTGGCTAGTGAATGGTGCTGCCTGTCTGATGGTCCTGTAGATTTATGACAGCATAGCCTGGTGTCCTCTATAGTCACCATTAGTGGGTTAGTGCATCATTCTTTCTGACATCTGAATTGAGCTTCTGTGTGAATGCTCACCCTGAATTTTGGCACAAAGAATTATAACATCAAATCCTGTGTAATTGGTAAATGGTCAGGGAAAAAACCTGTCAGATCATCTCAAATTCACATTAAGGTGTATCATAAGGAGTCAGTTAATTCAATATTCACAAATGAATACAACACGATTCAAAAATATATTTTGTGATTTATATATAAATGTGTCTGTTCACAAATATATTTTTCAATGCACACACAAATGTGTATAGTTTCATATAAATGTAAAAAAAAAAAATATATAAATGACAGAAGGTTCACAAATAAATTAGTGTTAACAAATGTCTGTTTCCGATACACACACAAATACGTCTCGTTTTATATAAATGTAAAACAAATCCACAAATATACTTAGTTAAAAACAGCTGCAGTGTTCATCTAAAACATATTTAAATGTTACATTTATATACAGATTGTCGAATCTGCGTTTAGAAACCTCCAGACGAGTTGTGAACCTCGTTACATTTGTGTGTGGATTTTTGAGAGTTACCTGACGTGGTTAGATTCACAAATGCATTTTTTCTAAAGGGCTTTTCTCTGTAGCCTATCAGACATCTCTTTCAAGTTCAGCCAATCACACCAGCGTGTGATTTCAATGCTGCGTTCAATGTCCCTAATCCCGACGAGTTTGGTGTCCGGTAGCAGTACTCCCAAGTGTAAATTAAACATAACACGTTTAGCCAATAATTCCCTTGTCGTTCGTGATTGAATACATTTGAATTATGATCGTCTGATTTTGCTAACAATGTGTTATTTACACAGCTAGAAAAGTTAGCTAGGTAATATTTGAACCATGTTAGGCCATTTCGCACTAGCACCCCAAAACAATCTCAATCCGAAACACAGAGCAGTAGTCTATTGAGTTGCGTCAGGATTGTTCACTATTGCCTGCTATTTGAGGAGCAAGAGGATGAGGAGAGAGAAGATGAAGAGATCAAACCAAAGACTAAATGTAGAAGAGACTTTAGAATTGTTTCATGAACTGGGTGAAGGGGAATCTGTTGGTGGACGTTGCAGTACGTGTTTCCCAGTGGGACCTTTGAGGGAGTAACACAGGGGGCGGAGTCCAGTCAAAGACTGTCGCGTGAGTGATACAGTTGTACTGTCTGAGATATGTTTGATATCAGTCAGGTGTTTGAAGATACGTCGTTGTTTGTACTTATTGCTATAATTAAACACTTATTGAAACAGTGGAGACGTCTCAGACTTGAGCGATGTGGACTGGAGCGAGGAGGAGTGTTCGTCTGATTCCGGCTATGAGCCAGAGGGACCGTAGGCATAGGTTATTATTGGCTACAAGGGGATTATTGGCTAAACATGTTATGTTTCATTTACACTTGGAGTACTGCTACCGGATGCCAAACTCGTTGGGATTAGGGACATTGAACGCAGCATTGAAATCACACGCTGGTGTGATTGGCTGAACTTGAAAGAGACGTCTGATAGGCTACAGAGAAAGGCACTTTAGAAAAAATGCATTTGTGAATCTAACCACACACACAAATGTAAAGAGGTTCACAACTCATCTGGAGGTTTCTAAACGCAGATTCGACAGTCTGTAAATAAAAACATTTAAATGTTTTAGATGAACACTGCAGCTGTTTTTAACTAAGTATATTTGTGGATTTGTTTTACATTTGTATAAAACGAGACGTATTTGTGTGTGCATCAGAAACAGACATTTGTGAACACTAATTTATTTGTGAACCTTCTGTCATTTATATATATATATATTTTTTACATTTATATGAAACGATACACATTTGTGTGTCCATTGAAAAATATATTTGTGAACAGACATTTATATATATAAATCGCAAAATATATTTGTGAATCGTGTTGTATTCATTTGTGAATATTGAGAGTTAACTGACTCCATAGTATCCTCACGCAGAATTCTAAAACATGTAGACTATGAGACAGTTATTTTCATTGCAAAGGGGAGGGGGAAAAAGTCCACAGTGTGATCACAATCACAGAAATCAAATTTTTCCTAGTTTTCCCTTCATTTCTCTCTACTGGGCTTCTCTCCTACATGTCTTCGGTCAGTCAGAAATACATGAGAAGAGCTGTGGTTTTGTTTCATCGCTGGCTATGTTTCCATGCATGAAGATTTCCATTCTAAGCCCCGTTACTCACTAATCTGATTTGGGATCGACACATGTAAACGTCATAGAATTAGGTTAGAATAACCCGGGTAAATTCATAATCTGATTATGAGAAACCTGGTGAAGATGCCTGGCTTACTCCCATATTAAACAAGTTACTGAGGCATGGAAATATCTTATTGCTTTTACTTTTGGTTTTCACCATCCATCAACAGAAAAAAGACAGCAGTACTTACTATTACTGTTGGGATCATCATTCATCAGGTAATTTAAACTGTACTCAGTGTAAAAATTACTGACTTTAAAACGACAGACATTGTTACATGATCTTTCCCATGCAATGTAAATAGGATGAGAGGAAAAAGAGCTCAATGTGTCGTATTGCATACAGAATGATGAACTTGATAAAAACAACGTGAAATTGCAGCAAAACAGTTACCTCTCACTGCCACTTGGGGCCGCCAAAGACTAAAGCAGGTTTAAGTAAAAGTAAAATTACTGACTTTTAAAACACTCAAAAAGTAGACAAAACTACTCAATTACTGTAATTACTGAAACAATGTCATTTGTGAATTTCCCCCTTGAGTAAATGATGCGGGCAACTAAACAATACGTTTACACCTTTTAGTTTGGGCTCACGAAACACAGATCATTAACATATAAAACATTTGGCTCCATTGACACAAACCCTAACCCAAGCATATACACACACAAATTCACTGTATTCACTGTATGTACATATGTGGGACTCTATGAAAGCAGCCTTGTGTTTTTGAGTGTTTGTTTCTATCTCCCTTTCTTTCTCGCTCTCTTGGCCCTGATGTTGTCTTAGTAATTAGCTGTGGCTGTAACCATAGCAACAGCAGCAGCATTCTTCCCTCTATTACGAGAGAGAGACTGCAGATATGAAAACATTAGAGCACCTTTTTTTTTTTTCTGCAGGCTACTCTGACAAAATAAAATGAAAAAAATAAATAAATAAGGAACACACAGTTAGGGTGTGTGTGTTTGGAAAAACAGCTTTAAAATGCTCATTGCTGGTGACATTTGAGGGAAGGATTTAGCTGAATCTACATTTATCCCCAATGGACAGTATTTGCTGTTTGGGGCCTCCATGTTCTCCATGTTCATCAAAGTAGAATACTAATACATTATACCCTGCTTCATAGTTTAAAATGCTTTATATTGGTAAGCAGTCTTTCAATTAATAATTGCAACAAAATATCAAGTGCAGTTAATCAATGTAAAACAGGCCCGGCGCCATGAGGGGTCTTAAGGGGGCTTAGCTCCCTCAGTTGTATTTTTTGCCCCCTCTGTTTAAGCTTCATATATCTATAGAAAAATATTTGCATAGGTGTATGCTAGGGCGCTGTCCAATGGTACTGAAAATGAGCAGAGGAGATCGATAGACAGACACGTCACTTAGTTCGGTTTCTTAACCTGCTTGCTTTTCATGGTTGTAAATAGAACTTTCGGCCCTAATTCCATTTTCACCCCTTTGTAGCAATCCACAGACAGAAGGGAAACGACAGGTAAGTGAAGGGACAGTCAATGCGAGAGAGAGAGACAGAGAGAGAGCTGCAAACAGTTGTTTCTACGCGCCTCCCCCTGCTGATTTTGACAGACTATCGTTCATAAATTTAAAAAATATTTAGCGCTCTGCTAGTGCTACGTTTTTATGTGAGTGCTCTGATTAATAAATGTATTCTTTGATTTTGAAACAGTAGCCTTATGTTGTTGTTATTTAGCCTTTCTGAGGCTATTGCATGGTTAAATCAATGAATTTTATTTTATGAAAAAAAAATGCCCCCTCGCAATTTTTAACAGCCCCCTCAGTCACTTCATCCGGGGCACCGGGCCCGGTGTAAAACGACAGCAAATGTATTCCTTTAAACATACCCTCTCCCCTTGTTTCTATTTTTTTTTTATTCTACTTTTTATTAAATTAATTTTAAAATAAAGCTCCAAAACCTAATAAGTAGCTTGTGAAAAATGCTATACAAATAAAGCTACATTGAATAGAAAAACTTCCCATTCGTGGTGAAACGTCTGTTGCGTTTGACAGGAGGGCTTGAAGAAGAGGAAGAGGCCAGTTTTAAATCTCAGCCCGACTCCCGCCGCCCTCCCAGTCACGACTCCGTAACCTGGCAACAGCCAATGAGGCCAAACACACCATCACACTCAGTGAGCAAGCATACTGAGGTGAGAGAGCTGCCTGTCAGCTCTAGTTTTTGCTATCAAATTTACTCTGTAGTCACATTTCAGAATGAAATTGGTTTCATTATCATTCACAAATGATAATGTCCTACATATGTAACAAATTCGCTTTGTATGGCCTCATTAAGGAATACCTTGCTCTTCATTAAGGAATGAATCCTTATTATATGGGACTGGTGGCAACCGTACTTAAGTTATCAGTCAATATCTGCTTAGAAAATATTTAATTAATAAGCTATAACATTTTCATATAAATGGATGTCCATTTTGCTACTCTTGCTTACACCTGGTGTCAGGTAGGTCTTTTCCAGGACATGCACAGGAAGTGATACGTTTTATGTTTCCAGCAGTTTGTTTGGAATAAAGAGAAGAACTGGGGAGTTCAACCTCAATGGGCAGAACAGTTTTTCAGATAGTGTTGTCTTTTTGGTGATTTGCTCATTTCGAACCAATACTTCAGTACAAGTACTTTAGTGTTTTCGAGTTTTTTCTTAAATTGAGTTATTCGGTCTTCATAACTTTCGGGCAGCGTCCTGTGTGCCTTACGCTGTTATGAAGCGCTGTTCACCTTTTAGCCAATAGAGGGCAGGGCATGCAAATTATTTTGCTAGTATTGCAAGGGAGTCAACACATGGCGTATCCTATTTAACTATATATATTTAATTATTTTATCATTAGATTTTTAGATGGTGAGCCACAAAGTCATGGAAAGTGTTTATTTTTTAACAGTTTAGATTTATTGATTCTACTAGTCTATTTTATATGGTGAGAGAAGCACTATAATCAATCAGTCAATTAGTCATTTTGGAATTGGTGTGTGTGAGGTTAACTGTTATTTGCATAGTAAGTTGCCTTTTTATTTAAGATTCATCTCAATATGGCTTGAGAGAAATTAAAAGATTAGTTAGTTAGATTAGTTGTGAGCTCGATTGTTCAAAATTGTTCAAAAAAGGCAAGGGTTAAGATAGGAGGTAGCTAACTGAAAAAATGCAATGTAGCCATACTAAGTTATCTAGATTAGCTAGCCTAGCTGACCATCTTAGTTCAAACTAGCCATACTAGCCTATAGCTATCTAGGTAAGCTAGTTAGCTAGTCGGTTAACCTTCCAAGATCATGAAGGCTAATAGTTATGAATGATTGACATTGCAAGTCATTATATTTTTTAATTTATATTTTGACCAGAATTCTTTCTTTGCCATTCAAGTTCTAGTTTGCCCACTGAAACACTATTTCCAACTCTCTTTCAAGGAAAGTAGCTATTGGCTAGTCAAAAATAAGAAGTTGTGCACTAATTTGCATAAGAATATATTTGCTACAGCCCCTGATCCTATCAGAAGGAGGGGGCTTCTTTGTGTATGGGAAATGCTATGATCATCAGACTTAGACAAGCAAGAAGTGCAAATTTAGCATCATCACCGTACTGATTTGTTGCCAAATGCGTTGGGTGTCAACACTTTAGCATTGTTCCCTGTGGTCCAAAAAAAAGTAACTAGATTTGTCAGTAGTCTATTTTGAGAAATAAATTTGCTGATGGGGTGTTCTGAAACGTTGCTAAATCTGAGTGCTGAAAGATCTTTGGCTCCGCCCATTAAGACATAACCAATGACATTATTTCTGCTTCCGGAGCAGCTCTGCCTCAGAGAAATGTTTGTCGAGCAAAAACTCCAATCTGCATCAGAATCAGAATTTCCTTCAAGTGCATTGCATTGTGTATACATACAGGAAATCATAAACGTTGTAAGAACAAGTGGACAAGAGCCATTACATATATACCAGTATATATCCAGTGACAAAATCCCATCACTTATCTATCTTTCAACAACTTTTTCGAAGGATAGCGACACTAACCCTAATGTCATGAGAATTAAAAGCTGAAGAAAGAGAAAAAGGAGGAGAGACATGACAAGTGGAAGGGAAGGAGAGAAAAAAAATAATGAAAAGCAAATGAAAGAGAGGGAGGGAACAACAGGTGTCTGAGGAAAGTGAGAGAGAGAGACAGAGAACAGAGAGAGAATGAGAGAGAGAGAGAGACAGATTTATTGTACAGTGGAGACACTATGGAAGCCCACAGGTAAACAAAGTTTCGGTGATCCTACCTGGGTGTACGCCATCCTCTTCCTCCTCCTTCCTCCCCCTCCTCCTCACTCTCTGCTTTCTCCTCCACCGCCAGTCTCCCTCATGCCTCGCTCTCCGACCTCCACTTTAACTCCAGATGAGAGAGAGAGAGAGAAGAAAGGAAACGAAAGAACGAGAGGGAAGCAATGGAGAATGACCAATTAATCTCTCTCTGATGGGCTTTTGTCATCTTCCCTCATCCCTCTCTATCTAGCTCGCTCTCTCTCTCCTTCCTCTTTTGCCTTCCTTCCTTCCTCTCACACTTCCATCCCCTCCTTCTTTCCATCTTCAACCACACCCATCTCTCTCTCTCTCTCTCTCTCTCTCTCTCTCTCTCTCTCTCTCTCTCTCTCTCTCTCTCTCTCTCTCTCTCTCTCTCCCCCTGCCAGTGACTCATCCACGTTTGCAGGAGCGCTGATGGATATCATTTGTTTGTGTGTCTGGTTTGTCTCTCAGGGCCATTGTGCAATACCTGCCTTTCCGCTTTCCACTGACTGAGAGAATGAAAGATCTGTATTCACAGATAGTATATTGACGTCTGATGTGTATTGGCAGTGCATTAACAGATAGTGTATTGACACCATGACAAGCACAGACCTTTTGGGTCCCAATCCCAATTCTATGTCCTCAACCTCCTTTGGTATACAGGTGAAGCTCATTCAGAAGTCTGACCCAATTCACCAGCAGATGGTAATCACGTGACAGCTCAGAACATCAGGTCTGATAAAATGACCACTAAAGCCAGATCATTGACCTTTGGCCCAAGGAACTCTAGTACCATATACACTTACGAACCTTTTTGTGTTTGAACAAGCAAATTAATGAATCCATGATTAGCACATAAGTCCAATAATAACATGCCGTTCGGGGTTCAGATCAGGAGGTCATTACCTCTCAATGTCCCGCACCAGCTCAGGCTCCTACCCCCCCAGAGAGGTTACATTCCACGTTTTGAGAGCCAGTTTCAATTGCCAAGGTCCATGATGCCTAGGTCGGCTCCACCCTTGCCCTTTGCCCAATAGGCATTGAATCTGACCCCTACCCTTCACCTTGGGGGTGGCGAGCCCGCAAGGCAGCAGCCTCATGCTTCTTCTTCGAGCTACAGGGGCCACCTGGCCACCAGGCACTCACCTGAGAGCACCACTCCCGGGCCTGGCTCTCTGAGTGGCAAGGTTTGAGATACTCATAAGGGCAGATATAGTGTATTGAGAGATTGTGTATTAACAGATAGTGTATTGATAGGGCATTGACAGATGGCTGTAAATAGTGTATTTATTTATATTATATACCATGCATATGCATATTATGAGAGTGTGCATATTCTTGTGTGAGTCTGTGTGTGACACAAGTAGGTTTATTGCCGAGTGACCTAATGGGGGTTGCCATGGAAACCAAAGTGGCAATTGACCTGTGGCTGTGTCTGCTGGGAGCTCTGGGCGCTCCACTCCATCCCTCTATCCTCTCTTTATTCTATGTGTGTCCATCTCTGAACGATCTAGGCAGAACAACATATTTGTAGGCCGAAAAGCTGTCAAGGACAAAGCTGTCCTAAATGTGCTGTGTGTCATATCAAAGAGCCCCAGAATCAATTTGACATGGCAAAAACGTAAAAATGCCACTCTACACTATTGTAAAACGTGGTTTTGATTGACTGAGTCACATTGGAAGCTGTTTATAGTATATAAAATACCTGATAAACACACACCTAAATTTATATTAATTATATCATATATAAACACACACCAGTTTAATAGGAATTAGATAATATTATAATATATAAACACACACCTGTGATCTCACTTTCAACCAACGAAAGAAAGAAAAACAAAGTGGATCTGTGAAGTTTAGACATTGTTTCCTCAGTTAGTGACATGATTTGTTATGATGAAAACATGAGATTCCCACTGAGAATTCATCTGTTTGGAAGTTGCACTGCAGGATTTGCTTCCAGTTTGTCCATGAAAAGAGGAAAAAGCTCTGCTACTTTGATGTTATGATGATAAGGCTTTAAAGGAAAATTCCATCCTCTGACACTTACACTGTTAGGTATCATCAATTTGTGACGTTCAATGCACTCCAGGAGTTATTTTGTGATGAAGCGTTGTAATTTACCTTTTTAGTGTGCCAACGTTCCCTCAACCTGCCTCATCTACTTCTTCTTCAGCTAGTGATTTCCTACATTTCCTAGAACGCCTTTCTGGGAGGGGTGTGAGCTTGTTGCTTTCAAAGGTGGATGTATGGGTATATAAATTGTAGATAGTTAGCCAACTAGTTTGTGAACAATGGGACATGTCTACAACATGGCTGCGGCTGCAATGCATTCTGGTCTGTCTTGGCTACTGTCGGTGGAGAAACTGGTATCTCTCCTATTCTCCGATGGATTTCTCCCTGTATGTCGGTCTAGAAAGAAGCCCTTGCTCTTTGACTCTAAGGGACTGACACCAAAACCTGGCGTTTACCGTTGATGTTTTAGATAGCTGAAAAATCTTCTGCCATCAAACTCCATTGTAGCTGCACTGGAAATATCTTGTCATGACGTCATGTCATCTACATTTGGCCAGTTATCTGGGGGAATGAGAAAAATACACCAAACATTTTTCATCCTCATTTTTCATGAGGAAACTGACATGTTGAGCTGGCTGACTAATGTCATGGTTCTCTATTCTCTAAATGTTTCATGCTTGGGAATGTAAACTGGGTATGAATGATGCATGGGTAGACTGACTGGTTTACATTGTGCTACTAAGTGAATAAAGTTGATGGCGCCCCCTGCAGCTCCCTCTGGTCAACTGCACTTTCCAGATCAAAGAGACATAAAAATAGTAAAAGTATAAAACAGTATATTAGAAAGTGCAAGTATAATGTATGGATATCAAAAATGAACTCATCCGAGTGTACTCAAACAACACTTCCTAATCATCTTTTATTTGATTTTTATTTAAAATTCAGTTCATTTGAAAGAGCTTTATTCAGAAAACATATATAATAAAGGGAATGCTTAAATATAACTTGCTAATATTTAAATATAATTTGCTATATATATGTATAAATATATATAAATTTGCAACAGGTTTCACCAGCAGAACTACAGAGGCTACACTACAAGGTGCCACTAGTTAGCCTCAAAAGTAAGATGGCCAGGGTTAGAGTTTGCTAAGAAGCACCTGAAACAGCCGGCAGAGTTCTGGGAAAAGATCTTGTGGACAGATGAGACCAAGATTTATTAAGATTAACTAGTGATGGCAAGAGGAAAGTGTGGAGAAAGAAAGGAACTGGCCAAGATCCACAGCATACCACCTCATCTGTGAAACATGGTGGAGGGAGAGTTATGATTTGAGCGTGTATAGCTGCTACTGGAACTGGCTCACTTGTCATCATTGATGATGTCACTGCTGGTGGCAGCAGCAGGATGAATGCTGTCGTGTACAGAAGTCCTCTCAAATACAAGGAAATGCCTCCAAACTCAGTGGACGGTGCTTCATCTTACAGCAAGACAACGGTCCGAAACATACCGCCATAGCAACTAGGAGGAGTTTGTTTTTTTAATATTTTGTATTATTTTATTTATACAAATATCCTAGTTTAACCTCATTATTTGTTTATTCCAAATGTTTGGATTTGAAATCCTAGTCAAATTAAGAAAACAAAAGTTTCTTTGTCCCAGATATTGAGCTCACTGTACATTCTGTCTAGAGAGAATATTTTTATTCTTTAGCCTTTGAGGCTGCAGGACATGTCCTGTGAATGTTTACATGTGTATTGTGTATGGGGGGTTGTAAGCATATTATCTGGTCTATCAGTTGTGTTGTATTTGTTTCAATTCTTGCTGTTGCACTTTAATACTTTAAAACATTCTGGTCAACCTTGTTTGTTTTTTCAAATGTGCTTTATATATAAACTTGACTTGACACCCACACACACACACTCTGTCTCTCTCTACCTGTCTGTCTCTCTCTCTGCGCACTTCCTGCCATGTGGTTCCCATGTCCTGCACTTCCTTCTGAGTCAGAGTCTCAGAAAACCATAAAAAGACGCATATGCAACCCACACACTCACATGACCTTCAGTCAGTGGTCAGCAACACAACAGCCACCATTATGAACAAAGTCTATTATATTTTCAGAAAAACAAAAGACTTTCTCCTCATATATCTTTGATCAGTTTGATACTACTTATTATGATGCATACCCTTAATGTCATTCAATAATGTCTTTGTACCCGTCATCTAAATTTATGATGGTCTAAATGCTGTTTCAGAGCCTTTTCCACCCTGACATCTCTGTTATGGCTCTGGGGGAACGTCTGAATAGTTGTCATTTTTTGGCATGGAAATGGAATCTAAATCTAAAGATATTGAATAAGCTACATAAGCTAATATGAGCTATTGGCATTTATCAGTCAAATATCAGTCAAACCCTTTTTTATATTATAAAGACATATCAGCCTGAAGAGGTGGTTAAGTTCTATTTTGCTAATAAAAAATGAAAAAATGAAACTGAACCATTTCGTATCAGTTTACCCTTTATTACATACTTGCCCCAGACCAAAAGAACAGACGCTACTAGTGGCAGAAGCCACTGTTTTAGTTGTGGTGTTGCAGTAATGCTGTACAAAAGTGGGTTCCACAGTGCGGTCTGGGGACCTTATGAGTCCTTGAGGGGTTTCCAGGGGTCTCTACAGGGGTCTCTCTTGCCCCTCCATCTTTGACTGAGAAGTCGGAGATTACTTCTAATACAGGGGAAATTTGGGAGTTTGGAAGTTTTGAAAAGTTTGGGAACATGTTATTTTAAACGTTTGGCTTAACTTCCTTCTTCACTCCTAACTAAGACTCCAGACAGCTCACTATATCATGAGATTCAACACAGAGGGAAGTGAGTAACAGCTTGCATGACTCAAGTGTTTGGTCAGAAACCGGTGTAGAAAAAAAACAAAGAAGCACAACGTGTTATCCAACGTACATGTTGTCCCTGCACTTCGAAATGCAGATTTGCACATTTAATATCAATATATTTTACAATAATTACAGTAAACTGTAACTTAAAAGTAATTATCATGCGTATATATTCCTATTCATCTGAGGTGTAAACACTGTTCCAGGAGCAAAGAAACCATTTGTTATCAGTCCATACTGCCATACAAAGCAGTAGCTTATTTTTTGTGGTTTTTAAGGTCAAAGGTCTTGACTAGGGTTTAGATTTCATATTTCAAAAATATCCGTAAATGCTATTAAATGGCAAATTACCAACATTTCTGCACTAACAGTAGCTTCACTACTCAGATAGTTACAGCTTTTTGGCTATGCATGGCAGCTGTCACACATAGTTTCCTGCTGCTCACTGAGTTCCTTATCTGAATCCTTACCGACCCTTGATGTTTCCCATCTGTTCTGCATTCCAGTCTGATGGGATAAAAGCGTAGCAGTGCTGCTGTGGGAAAATGGGAAACTTCTTTTGTGATGTTTCGTTCTATTATTTTACCCTCAGGCCGAACTCAAGTCAAATTACCCTGTGTAACAAAACAAAATTCCCGGTTGTCAATTTGAGGTTAAGTTGAACCTGTTGTTTCCGAAAAGCATTTTAGCAGAGTATACGTTGTAAGCCAGTGCCACAACAACAGCCTGAACCAGATGCTTGTGGGGGGGGGGTCCACTGAAGCGGTTAGTAAAGAGATAAGGCAATGCAGCTCAGACTTCTCCTGGAAGTTAGACATGCCCTGTGTGTGTGATAGTACTGTTGTCGTGGATTGGGTGGCTTTTATCTAGACTTCCCTCAACACAAGCTGAGACCCGCTCTGAGGACAGACAACAGAGACACTGTGGAACAAAAATAGCCATAACACTGACACTCACACCAAAAAAGGGAAAAACTAAGAAGCGACAAATCTATACACGCAGACACCACAAGGATATCTGTAAGCCAGGACAGCTCGGTGTGTTTGAGCGTTCATTGCTGGAGCAGATACCGCCTCACTGTTGCTATGGCAACCAGCAGTGGAGATGCCTCAGAGGAGTCTCCTCTGCCGCTACAGAGCGTTAACCAACATCAGCATGGCAGTGACGTACAGCGAGTCATTGAACTACATGACTCCAACATGACTCTCGCTTTAAAGCGACACTACACAATATTGTTCTGTAAAAGCCCAGCCATCTTATCAGCCTAAATCGGGAAGTGGGGCTGCAACAGAGAAAAGCCACCACAATTTCAGACACTGTAGAGTCACACAATTCTGGTGTCGCTATGGTCAGTGTTGGGAAATCTTCTCCACACAGTAACAAATCCAAACTTCACAATGAAATCCAAAAGTGTCTTCTAAACAGCAGCTCTATCCCACCACTTGCTAAGAAGAAGACATTTAGTTTGCTGACATCACCTTACAGGATTTCTGGGTATTGAAGTCTGGAATTTACTGTGAGCAGGAAAATATTGAAGCCTAACATTGACAGGGCAAAACAGAGTCTGATAAAACATTTGCTTTCATGTACACAAATGCACGTTTTTATGTTAGTAAAGGGTGGTAGAATGCTTTAGATGCAAAATAAGGAGCTATTCAGAATCTGAAGACTTTCAGCAGATTTCGATCCAAAAATTTGCACTGGAAATTTTCCATTTGGGTATGAGTCTTATATATCTGAAGCAATAATAACATAAATCAGCTGTTTCCTTAGGCTTGAATTTAAGCTTTAAACCCACTCTTAATAGCACCTATTTATTGTGCATCTGAATGACACACTTGTTCATAGGGGAAAATAGCACGAGTGGGTATGTACCATTTCCCTTCAGTTTCCTAATCGAAATCTCTACCTTTGAAGATGGATTGCAAATTATGCTATACTTTGATCATATAAATATTTGTTTACAGTCAAATCTTTATAAATAAACAATTTGCATAAAAAAACATAAACCAATAACTATACATTTAAAATCATTGTCTCACTTAATTTATTAGTAGAGACAATGAATCTGCTCAGCTTGGTGATTCACCAACATAAAATAAGCATGCACCCGGTTTCCTATTGGTAAGTGAATTATATGGAGTTTTGTATAGTGCAAATGTGGGTGCTATGGCTTACAGTAAACATGTGGGTGTTTAAGTGAGGATGAAACAGTCCCCAGCTCTATTCCTCTGCTATGTTAAAGGAATAGTTTGCAGCAAAAAACAAAATTCAGTCATTATCTACTTACCACCATGTCAGTTGAAACTCCACTGAAGTTCGTAGGACCACCAAACACACAGCAAATCATGTTAATAGGGGAAGTATAGCCAAAATATTGAACTGTGGGCTCAACAATCCAATATTTACCTCATTATCTTTTACTATCTTTTCCTCACTGACAATGTTCTGGTCCCACAGTCTGGCCCCTACAGCAATCTGGAGGAAGACTTTGTTTGCTACTGTAGGGTGTTGGTGTATTCTACAACATTAGCATTGTTAGTGAGGTAAATATAGGAGATAATGAGGACCCACAGAGCAATCATTTGGCTACAAAACACTTGGATTATGCTGCACGAGCTGTGCGGAAATTTGATCGACATTTTATACTTTTTTTGAGACCTGTAAAAAGTAGAGCCCAACCAATAAGATTAATGGCGCCGATATATATTTTGATATTTGGGATCTTACAAGAGAATTCCACCCTTGGATACTCCCTGTTTTATATCATCAATTTGTGATGTGCTTTCCAGGAGTTATTTTGTTATGAAGACAATTTACAAGCAATGGGAAACAAGCTCCTGAAATTTGAATATATTTTCTCAAATATTAAAACCAGTGGTTGTAAATTGTTCTTTGACTTCCAATAATCACAAATATATTCCTCAATGTGCTTTTATTTGTTTGCCTTACAAGTTATTGAAGGTGGAAAAATGAATATCCAATGAACAACCATTATCAAGCTAACGTCGCCCTTGTTTTTATGTGTAGGTACCAATAGCAATAGCAGTCTTTGCCAATGGAGAAAAAGTGAGAGTCGCGCCCCTTACCAAAAAGTAACACCTCTTGTCATTGCGTTGCATTCTGGTCTATTGAGGATACTGTCGGTGGACAAATTGGTAATAGTAAATTGGCAATTTTCGCTTATTAAACTCCATTCTCCCGTTAACTCTGGCTCATCAACTCATGTGGAGCTGTCAAGGCTTTTGTTTACTGAGTTTATTGAGTGAACAATGCCCTCCGTTGGATGTTGGTCCTAACCTACTCACTGCCACAGCATGCATTAATGCATTTCTATGCCTCATCAGTTGCACTTATACCAATATATCTGTAATAGGCTTACATTGGCCGATAATACAGGCTGATTGATATATCGGGCCACAGTAAAAAGATGGCCATGTTAACTTAAATAGTTTGGGAGAAGGCTGTGAAGGAAATACTGGGGCTAACTCGCTGTGTGTTTAGTGGACCTACAATCTTCAATGGAGTTTCGACTGACATGGTGGTGAGTAGATAATGACAAAATTTTAATTTCCAGGTGAACTGTTCCTTTAAGCAGATACAATTTCAATAGCATAATATAAATAAAATAGTGTCATCTGCTTTTGGAGGGCGTTAATCCATCTCCTGGTGTTGGCAGTGTCGGTGCCCTGCTCTCCCCAATCCAGCGCTACTCCTCTGGGGTCGACTCAGCCTGATCAGCCTGTGGAGGTGGGTCCAGGCGTAGGCAAGCCGTCCTGACACCAGGTCCAAAGACGCTGGTGGGATCCCTGCCCAAAGGTTGCCACCTAAACCCCCATGATTCCCTGCTGCAGCCTCCTTCACCAGTTTGGGGAGAACCACAGAGTCAGGCAGTAATCTGGTGGAAGTTTCTCCTCCTAAGAAGAGGTGGGCTACAGCTCGTTTCTGGAGGAGGTCCCTGAGGTTTCTTATGAGGTCCTCCACTCGTGACACTAGGTGGCTCTCCTCCCAGGCCTCTGGGGGGGTGCTGAGGAGCAACTGCAGCCAGGCAGTCTTCAAGACATAGGAGGAGAGCACAGACCTCCACAGCGCTGCCCCCTGGCTGTCCAGAGCCTGAGCTCCAAGGTCACGAATGGCCTTGACAAGCTGGAGGACCTTAAGGTGGCATGAGCCCTGAGGGACTCGTGCTCTCAGCCAGCTCAGGAGCCTCTGCTCATGGCGAGGGAAGTGGAGCCTCCACAGGTCTTTTTCTTCAAGAGCCTTCATCTTGCTCGATGTATCCGAGATGGCAGTGGAGTCCAAGGGAACAAGGTAGAGGCCATCGCTGAATGGCAGGGCAGGCAGCAGGCGGATCACCATGGAGATGTGGCAGCAGACATAGTCCGAGCGCGGGGTGAGGCGGAGCTGCAGCCGCTCATCGGACAGTGTCAGGCTCAGCGTACATCGCTGTTCATATGAATAGCGGACAGACGTTAAGCAGCGCTGGACTGCTGGGTAAAACCAGCGGAGGACAGACTGAGGGCTCAGCCTGTAGGCTTTGGCTCCACCACCTGACCCTGGCAATGCCCTGCCTAGGAGGCCTGGAGAATGAAGCCGTAGGAAAGTGTCAGTGAAGACCCGATGTTTGCGGAGCCACTCGTCATGAGGGGGAACTTCCAGGCCGCACTGAGGAACCAGCCCCCACTCAGTTTCCTCCGTCTTCCTCGACATTACCTCCTCCTCCTTTGCCACCTCCTTTTCCTCCACCCGGTTATCCTCATTCTCCTCTTTTTTGCCTTGCCCATTCACGTGCCTCTTACTTTGCCTCCTCCTGACTCTGGGAATTTTCTGTTTCACCCCCCCTGTTTGTCTGGTGTCTTTCTGCTCCACCTCTGCGACCTCCTCCCCCAAGATGAATCTGGGATCTAGCTTCAGCCCCCTGGGAAGCCTCAGAGGCACCAAGATATCAAAACAGTCTGGAGAGCCCACCTTGTGTTCCTCATATGAACTGCCAACCTGCAATCAGAGGAGGTGGGGAGGTTATTGACATCACCATTCCTATAGCATTTCAACATCAATAATTACTAGTGTTCTTACCATAACAAATAAGACCATTGCCAAATAAGACAGCCTCTGCCGGACTCTACACTGCATTTTACAATGTGTGTCACTGGGTTGTATTTGGCCAGAAATCTGTTGGATTTCCTTAACGGTCGATTGCTTTGTGGCACAAACAGGGTGAGGGCACTGTTCCTCCACCACAAACTAAGGCTTTTTTGTTAGCAACATCCACTTTGTGTCAGAAAGCAACAGCGTTTATGGAAAATGTGGTCTTAATTTGGAGAAATGCTAGCAGTAACAATACCACAGGTGTGAAATAGAGGCTACCAATCTTCTTTTTTTATTATTTGGCTGTCAGTAGAGAGAGACATTTGGATGTCATGGTTATGTCTCATAACCAGTCTCATTTGTTTACAGTAATTATACCAAGGTATCACTATTCATTTTTTAACAAATAATTTTTATGGAATGTCTGGTTTATTGGACAGAGTACAGTGAAGAGAGGGAAAGAGGGAAGGTAGAGAGGGCTCAGGGTGACATGCAACAATGGTCCCAGGCCGTTTGGAAACCCAGGGCACTTAGTATCAGTATTCAATATAATACAACAAAGGTTGGTCAAACTGTGAAGGAATCTAAGAATGTAATATTGTCCTGTTCCACTTTTCTATTTCAATTGTACTAAAACTGAGAGGGACTCAGTACACTCTGTTTCACATCTCCCAGTCACCTAATAGCTATAATCAACCTTTCCTCCCACACCCTTCAACACCTACCTGTAAGAAGTCGCCCCGGAAGGCCAGGGAGGATTCTGGGGTTACATCGGTACGACCCGCCCTCACCAGGTCTCCAATGAGTTTAGCCACATTGGCTTTGCTGTGGCCCACCACATGTGGGGAGAGACGCACCCAGCGGTTGTAGTAATCCTCCAGCAGCTCACGCCGAGATGAACTTGATTTTGGAAGTACATCTGTGAGACCAAGAGTACCTTTGCTGGCCCTTCCTGGAGGGGTGGAGCAGCACCTGATGATGAGAAAACATTGGTAAGATGTTGGCATGACTTTTGGGGAAACGTTGTCACGAGATAAGAGGCATTAGTCAGACTTTTTCCACACCATAGAGATAGGGAGACATGACGTATCCTGTTCCTCACTGCTTGTGTCAGATGATCTGCTTGTGTCTTGATCGTGTGTATGGAGGATTGATTGTCCTCACAATGTCGGCACCTAATGGTTCTTAATTGATTCTGGAATGGGGTGACAGATCTGAAGCATTTGCTTTGATGCACACTTCCTGCACTTCCTTTGTATAATCAAAGATTCCTTCTCCTTCACTGCATGGGGTTCACCAAGTAGATAGGGACTGCTTGCTCTAGATTTTTAAACTCTTTGATCCACACATGCAGTCATTTTTTTCAGGTAGCTGATGACATTTTAAATGAATGGAATATATAAATACTTCCTGTATATGTTACTGCAATTGTCATTTGTCAGGTGTTTAAAGAGAAAAAGGCCAAGCATGCACAGTGAATAGTGTCCTGCCCTCCAAGAACAATTGTTTAGAAAATTCACATTTTTGTCAAAGCATCAGGTGATACAAGAAATAATCTAATATCCAATTGATAGTCGATGGGAGTATAGTATCTATGTAGTGTCTCTGGTGAACATAGTGCCTAGGATCTGCTTTACAACATAAAAAGGAGATTTTAACCGCTGCTAATACAGGACAAATGCAGAATACCGTTGATATATGACTGAGGGGTGATTTTATATAGATAAGTGCTGATTGATCAAAACACCCACAATTGTTGTAAAAGAATATGAAGTTGGATTGGTCTGATTTGCATTTACTTAAAGTAATTAAACAAGCTAAGCAGTTTCTTCCCTTCCCTTAGTAAACCAAGCTCCTGAAGGAAAATGACTAACATAGACAAACAGGCCTTAACTTGTTCTACATAGATGCACAATTACATTTTCCACATACATTACATAAAATAAATGAGCTAATTTAATTTCCAGCAGGATCTCATGTGAACTGAATCATATTCTGTCCCTTCTGTGGTATCTGCAAGTTCCAAATGTAAGACTTTTTAAGACCTTTGTAATACTACATGGAATTAAATTTAAAAGCGAAAATAAGGAAACAAAGCTGGCAAAACCAGCCTATTTATGATTAAAAATACAGTAGCTAATCAAAGTTGAGAAACTATAGTAAGTATAAGAAAAAATACATGAAATTCATTTTTAAAGGAACACTTCATCATTTTTTGGGATGTTGGATGATGAATAGAAGCAAAAAAACATTCAAATACACCCAACATTGGCAGAAAAAAATGCTATTTTTCTGCTTATAGAGCTTCCCCAACAGCGAAACAACTACAGGAAGCCTTTGGCCAGAAGGATGTTATTGCATCTTCAGACATTCCGCATGTCATAGACTACAAAATGATGATGATTCCTCCACTACAGTGAGTAATGGAAATTTGTAGGTATATACTATATGTGGTTGGAACTGTTGAGGGGATATGCATATAATGCCAGATACTGTTTCCAGTATCTCCTTTATTAGTGAGACCACAAGAATGACTATTCCTTCACTAAGAAAAAGGCCCCTATAGAAGATTTTCATTTAATTTTCATTCTGTCATCCTCTTTAGATACTTTAGGCACTGTCAACTACCCTATAAATCGGGTTTTCAGACACTGCAGCACGAGATGCAAGGAATGTCAGAATCCGCAAGTTAGCCAGGCTAACTTGGAGTTGCTTTCAAGTCCTGCTTTGTGATGCACCCCAGACAGTATCACAACCAAAACAACTGATACATTTCACTCTACTGTCTCTGAATTTCTATGCCTTCTCAGAAAAAAACACCTCAGGTTACAAGTATAGTACGTTAGCCAGCTAAATAGAATCACAAGCTAATGACCATAACATTGCAACTAGACATTGTTTTCTAAAACTATGGGGGTTGGAGGGCCAACAAAAGTACACCACCAGTCACTGGGCGGCTCCATGCTTGCCTCCGCCCCCGCCACTGTAGCTCCTTCTTGGCCAGCAAGAGATGTCGCTGCCCGGGCCTGTTGCTCCCTTTGCCGCAATTCTTCTGTGTTTTCTGGCTCATAGTACGATTAATACTTCACTGCCAAATACCATACATTTTGTGGTCATCCATTATGTCTTTTACATTTATATCATGGGCTATACCATTTTAGTTGTTTGAGTTGAAAAGACAAAAAAGTTGTACAGGAGTGTGTGAGTAGCAACTGGTGGCAGCAGTGGACCTATGCCCGCCTACTGCCCGCATGCAGAAAGAGAAGGCCTGTAGTTTCCATTAGTTCAAAATACCCGCCGGTGACTATTTTTGGAGCTTCACACATCCTGCCTCCAAGACACATAGCGAGTGGACAGAAATGGTGCCATGTATGTATTAGTGAGGATTGATCGATGGAGATGAGGTTAAAGAATGGTGAAATGTCCTTTTATGTCCGTCATTCCATTAATACGGTAATTTAAGCCTTTTTCAGACCTGGACCTGTGGTGTGCAAACTGCAGTGCTCATGATATCTACCTGATGAAGAGGAAGCACAGCGTGATGGCCAGGAGGAGTTTCGCCAGGGACAGGAGGATCGGAGGGCCTGAATGGGAGCAGCCGTCCGGTTGGTGTCCGGGTTCAGGGCTCGCCTCTGGGCTCAGCCTGTGGGCGACGTGGTGGAGAACCACGAGGCCGGTCAGCACGCAGGTGAAGAGAGGCCAGAAGACCCTCAGGTTGAGCGTATAGACACTCATTTTCCACCTCCCCTTCTCTCTTTCAACCCCACTCTCATCCACGTTCTTCTCCCTCTTTGGTCGTTTCCTCTTTTCTCTTCAGCTTTGTTTAGGCTACACGCGGTAGTTGAGGTAAGGACAACAAAGTGTTTGCCTGAGAGCAGGGAGACGGCTAACCCATATTGACACACACTGAAACACACCCAACTCCAGTAGATGTAGCCAAACTCCACGTCCTCTCTTTTCTCGCCCCCTTTTCTTCTCCTTCTCTACCTTCCCTTATCTGTTCTTCTATCCTCTTGAGTGTCCTCTTACCTTTTCGTTCCCCTCCTTATCTTTTTATATATTCTTCTTAGTGTCTGTGTCATTTTTCCTCAGTGTGTCACAACACAGATTGTCAGATCTTCTCAGCATTGGAAACAGATGATTGTAGCTCCAAAAGTCAGCTTGCCAAACCCACCTCCTGTTTCCCTTCTGCTTACAGAGGAACCAGAAGTCAGTCTGTTTTTGTGAAGTTCCTCTTTAAGTGAAGCTGCACCACAAACTCATACATATACACAATGTTGGAAAATCCCCCTCTCTTACTCTTGTTCTCTTTCACTTCTCTAAATTTTTTTCAGTCTCTCTCCCTCTCCTTTTCTCAAACCCTTCTCTCTACGAAGTCTTAACCAATGAGCTCAGAGGAAATGCCAAACTCTTGAGAAGAATTTGAGTGTTGGGGAAAAAGAGAGGAGGAGGATGGAGGGAGGGAGAGAAGGGAGGAGGGAAAACAGTCCGGGCTTTCTCATACTCCTCCCCTCCTTTTAAAGAGACAAAGGCATTGCTTTCACAAGTCAATGCTACACAAGATTTATTAATTTGTAAGTAATGCTGAGATATCACAGATAAAACATATTATTAACATACAGACAATACATATAAGACAACACTGCAAAAACTGACCATGAAAAAATAAATAAATACCTACTTTTAAGGAAATAAATGCTTGGAACAAGCAAAATAATTTGGCATGCAGTAAGTAATAGTGCAAAATAAAACATTATGGCTTGATAACCCTTATTTGCAGTATCATAATAAGCAAATATTATTTAAAACTTCCTCATTTTTGGTGCTTGTTTGTGTCTTGATTTGAGAGCAGTTATCTTGAAATAATCTTAAAATGAAAAACTTAAACTAAGCGCTTAAATGAATGATTTCCAAAAATAGTTGCATAGTATTTTCCATCAAAGCAATTATATTACACACATTCAAGGTGGTAGTTTCGCTAAAAACACAAATGCTAACAAATATTGACGTAGTCAATAGAAAACAAAACTGTAGCAGCAAGTACAGGCTCAGTTAAGTGTACATTTGAGGACATGCAAAGGAAGTTTGATGAAAACAACAAAAGGACAGTGTCTTGAGATGGAGAAGGCAAGCACAGACTTCCACAGAAAAAGCAAGCTTGTAGAGTTTTGACCTTATTCAGCAAACAGCACAGGGTAGCACATTGTCCACATTGTTCTTGAGGGTATTGCGCCTATAGAAATTAAATATGTATTGAAATGTCGTAATGTATCAGGGCAGATGGACTTGGACACGTTCAATTCAGCCATACAGAGTTTTCCATATTCACCACTTGACAGACCATGTCCAATCAGTGTCAGCATCTTAGCATCAAATTACAACAAACTGAAGCAATCATCCGGCCCAATGCTGATACTTCTGAAGATACGCAATGTGTATTTTCGATTTGATCTGGAGCTGATTGAGATCACTCAAATAATTAATATATATTAATAATGTATTAATATATTAATAGTTGAAGCAGTTTAAGCAACGTTCACATGAAAACAATGTAACACCTAAGCAGCATTATATGCTGCATCTTCCTACACAAATAATGTCATTGGGCCCCTTGGTAAGGCTTATGTGCATGTGTAACACACTACAACAAAGCCTATAGGAATATGCTGTAGCATATTATACATTAATGTAGCATTGATATATCAATGATAGGTTTGAGTATACTATAGGTTTGTCAAAAGGCTGGTCACTGACTGAGGATCTCCTAATAAGGTAAGGGGATCCTAAAGCACAAACACACAAAATTTAAGTTGAACATATATTTATATTCAATAAATGTTTTTTTTGTTTGTTTACTATACACACTATACATATACAAAATATAGCTGCACAATTCAAACATGAACCTACATTTAATAGCAACAAGAGAACATAGATTGGGCAGAGAACATTCTATGTCCCCTATGTCTTAGTAAATGTATAGTAATTAAGTTGTGAAATGGCGTCCCTTTTTTGTGAAATACACCCTTTGTTTTCTTATCCCGACTGGTTAATTTGTATTAGTTAAACCAACCGATAACACCCAATTTCACAAATTAGAGGCCTGCCTATCAGAGGCCAAATGTTGGATGTCGCTAAACTTCCTACTTCTTAATGCCAACAAATGCCCTCTGCATCCCAGTGATATCATGGTCGCCCTGCTGCCGGCCCCATGTCACCCTGTCTGTTCCCCCGCTGCTGTGGCGGCTCCATTAGCTGGTGGCGAGATGGGGGAGGAAGAGACTGGGTTGCCCCTAATGACAGTGTGGACAGGTGTGCCTTGACTTCGTCAATGAGGGATTTGGTCTCGAAGCATAGGTGCGGTACACTTGAGTCCTCCTCTCCACTGGGGGCTACATTGGCTGGTTGTGTGGGGACCATGGCTGGAACAGTTTGTGGGTAATGAGCTGAATGGTCCCCACCCTCATTAGCTACAAGGTGGGCAGCCGGCGGGCGGGGTCTAGTATATGTATTATTAGCCCATGAGTCCCACCCGGTCACCTCATGAGACAAAGCCAGACAGATTTTAACATGGGCCAAGGAAGAACTGTTTAAAATTCCACGTGTATTTGCCAAAAGGGGGCGTGGCAATGGGCGTGGCATGTCACAAAAAGGCACATAACTTCCGATATCTCAATCACGGATATCACAGATTTACACAGCACTTTGTGGAAAAGTTTGTCATGGGCCAAGGAAGAACTGATTTAATTGTTACACCAAAGTGGCCAAAAGGGTGTGTGGCCTATCACAAAAGGAACTGTGAAGCCCTTAGAGACTGTAACGGTGATTAAGGGCTATACAAATAAATGTGATTTGATTTGATTTGATTTGAACAATTGATTAACAAACAAAAACAAAAAAAATGTGTGTGTGTGTGTGGGGGGGTGGGCCTTGGGGGGCCCTGCCCTTCGGGGGACCTGAACAGCGCGTTATGGAAGGGCTGGCTCTGATGCTGAGGGAACATGGGGCTGAGGGAACATAGGGCCTAATGTCTCTGCTGGGCTTTCCCTAAATTTATTTGAATATACATTGGCCAAGGATTCCAAACTTGCTGAAATAGCAAAAAACCTTTGCAAAGTACTTTGCATTTTGACACTCTTGCCAGTATAGTTGAAAAGGAAATACTATTTGAAAATGCAGACACTGCAGGATTCTGTGTCAAAAGTGATGGGACTCGAGACAAGTGCAACATTGAGAATCTCTTCATAGAGATTCGGTTTGTCAGTAACTATTCCTGAGTAACACTTGCTTGGTTTACTGGACTTGAGTCAGTTGGATGCAGAATATATAACCACAGAAATACTCAAACATCTGTCCAATGAGGGTTACAGTGCTGATAATATAAACAGCCAGTGTTATGATTGTGCATCAGTCATGAGGGGATCAGAGGTGGTGTACAGGTGTAACATGGGGGAAACGCAGGAATCTTAAGAATCATTGGTGTTCATTACAGCACCAGGACTGCCACTGATTGCCTTTTTTTCTCTCCTGAGTGACTGTTTGGAGGTGTGGCTCAGGTGTGCCAAAGCCGTGCTGCTGACTGGCTGTCGACCGCCAATTAGGACAGCCGATCAAATAAAACCGACACATACCTGCAGGGGGGGTGGCCTTCTGTACGAGGGAGCGTGAAGTCGGAGAGGACGTGTGGTATTGTATTGGCACCTAGATCTTCCTGATTAATTGTTTGATTGCTGTCGACGATATTAAGGGAAGTAAGTGTAAGGATAAGGGATAATGAGTTCCTACTAAAATGCTGTCCATCCGACCTCACGCATCCCTCATAGATTATGGTTGTAGAGTACCAGGCCTGGTTCATTATATTGGCTTCCTTTGTTCTCCAAATACCCCGCTCGGCGTGGTATGGTGATACGGCGTTTCTATTGCTCTCTCTTGCTCTCGCTCTCTCGCTCTCTCTCTCTGCCCTTTTTTGATTGTCTAGTTATTTAATCTAAATTATCCCCCACTGGGAATAGCGTGGAATTATATTTGCTTTATAATTGTCATTTATTTTGATTGTATAGGGTTGGATAATTTAAACTATTCTTTTTTTTTTTTGTTACTTATTCTATTGCTATTAATTCCTTGTATTGCCTGAAATTGTTTCAAGTATTTAGTTTCAGCATTTAATTGCTCTTTTGTTTGTAATATTGTCCAGGAGCCCTTAACTTGCATAGTGGCTCTGGTACCTTGGCTCCTTGCTATTTCCTGGGTTGGGCTTTGATATTCCCTTTTTTATATTGGCTTGCACTTTTACTTGCTCTAGATATATTTTACTTATGGTGTGATCTGTGTGTTTACTTCCAGTGACTTGAGTCACCCTTGTGTAGTGGTTGGTGTGGTGTGAAATCTTTGTCCTGATATAGGGGGCGATGTTATCCTCTTGCCCTCAAGGAGCACCTAGTCCCCAAGTGTAGCCCAGTAGTTTTGAATGTTGTGATAAACTTGTAACTGATTATAACTTTTAAACAAACACTATTTTTCATATTCTCTGCATCGTTGTTCTGGGTGTGTTCTGGCCACTGATGTTCTGACTCCTGGTGTATAGAATTGGGCCACACTTTGAGAGGCCCCTCCACCTCTCTATTGAGGGTGGTGAAGAAGAGACAGCTATCGGTAGAACCTGTTACACAGGCATTGTTGCAACAGAAGCTTGGCAGGCACATTCCGTATGTTCATTGTTATAACCATCAGCTGCACTTAGCATTGGTGCATGCAGTTCAAGGAGAGCCATGTGCCAAAACCTTCTTTGGGTCTCTTCACTCTTTCTTCCACCATTACTATGTAGCTCAGAACTATAATGCCCCATCACTTAAAAGGTTACTGGAGATCTGGTGGTGAAGTCACTATGATGTGACAAGATGTCTAGTAGAGAATCAGGAGGCTATCCTGAACATTTTGTCTGAGGTTTCTGAAGATGGTGTGACAGCAATGGCTATATGCACAGAGGCAGCAGGGCTCCTAGTACAACTGAGGAAGCACAACTTTTTTGAAGTAAGTAAATTCCTGGAGAAGTTTCTTGGCGTCTTGAAGCCTGCAAATTCTATTTTGCAGGCTCAATCTGTAGATATGTGCCGTGCTGGGGAGGTCATTAGTGCTTCTTTGCAACCACTGAAAGATATCCAATAGGATTCCCACAGGTCATGGAATTTCTGGAAAGTCACAGGTTTTAGAAAAGTCTATTCCAGACAGGGGAAGTCAGGGGATTTAAGAAATTCTCGGGGCAAGGCATGGAAAGTCAGTGCATTTTGTGGGTCTCATTTAAAAAAATTAAAACGTTAAGTTCATTCACCACCAACAAACCAATATTTTTGTAGTTTTGCTCCTCTTTGGGTTGTTCCAAATGCTGATTGAGTGCCGATTGCTTTGGCAGTTTTTATGGTTACACAAGTCATTTAGGCGCCCATTTCACCTCATTGTCAGCTCCCAGTCTAGCTATCCACTCAACAACTCAACTCGCTGTGGAATCGATAACGCTTGAAAATGAATTCCATGCTTAAAAACAGAAGCAAAGTCTGCAAACATGCCAGGCAACTGTAAATTTCATGAGCTTTGGTTACAAGATGATATTTACAAGGACTGGACACGCTAAATGTAAAGTTTGTGCTACAACTATAGATCTATCAAAAATGCAGGTGCAGTGCAGGTATTTGTTCCAGCATGCACACACCACCTGAAATAAGTCACCTAAGGTAACTTCTTAGTGATATCAGGTGGTGTGGTAGGTTAGAACTTTTCTGCAGAAGTTGCTTGTGAGCCCAAAGGTCAAATTTCAGTGGGCAGTACTTTTCATGGAAGTTTAATGCGTACCAGTTAAATTATTCAGTCATGGAAAAGGAGGCATTAGCATTGATTTGGCCGTTACAGCATTTTTAGGTTTATGTTGAGAGTGGTGGTAGTCCCTTGGTGGTCTACACTGATCACAACCCCCTTACCTTTTTGCACTCAATGCAGAATCCTAACTAATGCTTGATGTGGTGGTGTTTGTTCCTGCAGCCTTATCACCTGGATATTCAACATCTTAAAGGACGGCCCTCCCTCTTTCATCAGGCTTGATCATCTGCACCTGGGCAGGTTTGCCCAAGAGTATATAATATGGCAGGCTGGGCCAGTTGCTCCTCTCTCTCAAATCAAAGTTTATTTGTCACATGTGGCCATCATACAATGCACAAAAAATAAAGCCAACTGGGCAGTATCACTTGAGTCCACCAACTCATCACATTGGATTGAAAACCATTTGCACCTAGCCATGTCCCGTTCCAACTGCCCCATTGCATCTGTGGAAAGCGTAGAAACTCTCCTTGCCACTGTTCTAGCACCAAGCTGTACATCAGCAATAGCAGACATAATTTCTGTCTTACTTTTATGGTCCCTGAATAATATTTTGGCCATTGCAGTCATTGCTTCCTTCACCATCCCGCCATCGGTGAACGGCTTCTTGTGCTTTGTTAGGATGTGCCCCAGCTACTTTTGCCACGTTGAGCTTCTTCGTCGGTTTGGTGAATAGCGATTGCTGTCTTTTTAGTGTTGCTTTCAGCTCGTTCACCTTTTCCTTTTGTGAGTGAAGTGGCGCTCAACATTGCATCTTTTACCATATGAGATCGTAATCTAGTTGAAATGTTGGCATAGAGTGGAATATAGGGCCTACCGAGTGCCTTAGCCAGGACTGAGGGAGGGAGGGAGTGAGTGTATGAAGACCTGCTTGGTGACTCTGACTCTACCCTGGATCCGGTACCGGATGCGGCCAATTAAGGCTGATTGCAGCCGGGCCCTTTTTAACCTGAGTGTGGATGTGTGTAGGGCTGCCCCCTGAAAGTCGACGAGTCGAATCATCTGTCGGAGACCTGACAGTCGACTGAGATTCTTCAAGTGAGCAGTCGTTTTTTTTTTTTTTTTTTGTCAGTGTGCATTAAAATAACAGGATAAAACAGATAGAAGCTTACAAAAATCCACGGGGATAACATTTCAATGAGGAATTATAAATAAGGGGAATCTATAATCTTGAACAAATATGAGAAAAACAAGGTTTATTGCTTTGAACTGAACAAATTGGAAAGACAATTTTTACATACATTATTTTATGGAAATGATAAATGAGCCCCATTGAACACAAATCCATACTGGTCTGCACACCACATGAGGGTGAGTTTTACTGTGTGTGTTGCAAATTTCTTGCACTTGATGCATGTGTACTGTGTCTTTCTGTCCTTCTTGGGTCCACACACATCGCAGCGCTTCTTGTTGCTGCTGGCTGCAACCTATAATGATAAAAACACTTAGTTCAGGAACACCTCATACTCACACTCACACACACACACGTAGGAGAGTCAGAAACATGCAATAACATCACTCACTTCAGGTACTGGAGTTGGGGGTTCTGTGGGTCGGTCCTGAATCCTCCTGCAAAAGCTGGGGTCCTTGGGTTATGTTGTCTCCTCTGAATTTGAGGTCTTACCAATGCCTAGCTCCTCTGGAGCCTCCCTCTCTTCAACGGCATCCAGTTGACAAATATGGGATCAGTTAACTCTCAATATTCACAAATAAATACAACACGATTCACAAATGTATTTTGCAATTTATATATAAATGACTTCATGAATTCACAAATATTTTTCAATGCACACACATTTATCGTTTCACAAATCCACATATAAATGAAAGAAGGTTCACAAATAAATTAGTATTCACAAATGTCTGTTTCCGATGCACACACAAATACGTCTCCTTTTATATGAATGTAAAACAAATCCACAAATATACTTAATTAAAAACAGCTGCAGTTAATCTAAAACATATTTCAGTGTTACATTTATTTACAGACTGTTGAATCTGCATTTATTAACCTCAAGACAAGTGTGAACCTCATTACATTTGTGTGTGGATTTTTGAGAGTTCCCTTACATGGTTAGATTCATAAATGCATTCTTTCTGCATTAGATTAGATGGCTATTTATTGTAATATAGGTCCTATACATTCATGGAAGCACAGCTGCTTCGAAGTGCAAAGTTTAAAAAATAAATCGTAAAAAGCTGTAAAATCAATAAGGAATAACACCGACCGGAGATCAGTGAAGATGAATGTATAGGACCTATACTACAATAAAGAGCCATCTAATCTATACAGAGGCGCGATCCGATTGATGGCAAACTAATTCAACCTAGCCCTAATCCCGAAATAACATAGGCCTATGTGAAAAAATAATAAGCTATGCCTACCCAGCAGAACGGGGACAGCGATATTTACAATATTTGTGTGTGTGCATTGAAAAATATATTTGTGAACAGTCATTTATATATAAATTGCAAAATAGATTTGTGAATCGTGTTGTATTTATTTGTGAATATTGAGAGTTAACTGATCCCATAAAGGGCAGTCACTGCAGCATCAAATGCCGTGCAGTCTCTCTCCTCCATTGTACTGGGTTCTCCTCTAACAATCTTGTCCCCCATTCTGTACATCCGCTCCTCTGTTCTACCACACAGCATCTCTCCACCTCCAGACAAAATACATTAGGTATTACTGGAATGGGCCAAGAATATATACATGATGGGTTTCTGCTGTACAGTTAGTTAAATAGAAAAAAATATTTAAAACAAATATAAATTCAATATTAAATATATACATTATAACATAGTTATTTTTTTATATTTAACTAACTGTACAGCACAACTCCATCATGTATATATTCTTGGCCCATTCCATTCTTGTATATATTATGTCCACTATTTCATAATGTTCATTTCTATATATTATTAGTTATTAGTTTTTTTTTATCAGCACAATCTAAGAAGTCACTGTCAGAGCATTTCACTGTACATTGTATGATGACCACGTGACAAATAAACTTTGAACTCAAACTAATACTACACCTTATCTCACCATAAAACGCTCTCCATTGAACCCTGCTACTCTATTACCTACAGCGGACGGTGACCCACATGCTTGTGAATTAGTTGTTTTCAATTGCCTTTCAATTGCAGATTTGACTGATGTTGCATTGCCTAATGCAGATCTCCAACTTTTCTTAGATGGAAGTAGTTCTTGATCATTGACTACAGGTGATATTGTTTTAAAACTACACTGAAGCTTTTCCATGTAGGAAAGCATATGGTCCGCTTGCTCTCCCCCACTGATCTTTCCTCTTCTGTTCTCTCTGCCCTCCCTGCCCCTGAATCCTTCTCTCTCTCCTATCCCCTTATACTGCCACTGATATTCTTCTCTCTCCTCTGTCCTCTTCTTTGGACAATCTCTGTCCCCTCACCTCCAGGCCTGCACGCCCAACTCCACCTGTCCCTTGGTTGTCGGATTCAGTGCGTACTGAGAGGCGGAGGCTGAAAGTGGCTGAGCTGAAATGGAGAAAAGGCAAACTCCCGGAGGACCTTCTTGACTTCCAATCTCTCCTTTCCACTTTTTCCTCCTCTCTATCTGCTGCTAAAGCTGCTTTCTTCACTCTAAAATTCAAACATCTGCTTCCAACCCTAAAAAACTTTCGCCAACTTATTTGATAAGAACACTACCTGACCCTTCCTCTTAGCACTTGCCTATTTGTCTTCACTTATTTGTCTGAGCTCTTGTTTATTAGCTCTTGTTTATTAGATTTACTTATTTGTCTCATTTGTTTAATTAAAAAGTAGGTAGCTAACTTAGTGCACTTTTACGTCAGCACTGGTTATGCTCTTAGATGCTTGTTTAGGAAGGAAATGCACTTATGATTTCTGGTGACGAGTAGTTCTCTTGCCTACCTATGCTGAATGCACTTATTGTAAGTCGCTTTGGATAATTAGCATCTGCTAAATGACTGTAATGTAAAGAAGGTTAACGACATCCAATCCTCCTTCCCTCCTTACACCCCACCCACTCCCTCTCTACCATCCACTCCTGCCCCACCACATGCTCACTTGATCTGGTCCCCTCCCCTCCTTCAGTCTGCTGCACCTGAACTCCTTCCCTTCCAACCCACTTTTTCAACACATTTCTGGTGTCTGTATGCACCACATCTCTGGTGTCTGGAACAATTGACCCCTCTGAGGTCAAAAACTACAGACCGGTTTCCCTTCTACCCTTCCTATCCAAAACACTTGGACGTGCTGTCTTTAACCAACTGTCCTTGTACCTCCACCAGAACAACCTCTTGGACCCCCACCAGTCCGGGTTCAAGGTGGGTCGCTCGACCGAGACGGCCCTCCTTGCAGTGACAGTCGCTCCATGCCGCTAGAGCGAACTCTCTCTCCTCTGTCCTGATAGACCTGTCTGAAGCGTTCGACACAGTGAATACCAGATCCTCCTCTCCACCCTTGAGGGGATGGGTGTCTCAGGATCTGTACTCTCTCTGTGTGCATCCTACCTGACAGGTTGCTCCTACCAGGTGACACTGAGAGGGTCTGTGTCAGAGCCACGCAGGGTGACTACTGGGGTTCCGCAAGCTTTGGTTCTGGGTCCTCTTCTTTTTTCCCTCTACACAACATCTCTTGGTTCTGTTATCCACTCCCATGACTTTTCATGAGTGGATGCTGGTGTTCCTCCCGGGGAAGGGTTGTCTGCACCGAGACCAGGCCATCACCATTGACAATGCTGTGGTGATGTCAACTTGGACTGCAAGGAATCTGGGTGTGACCCTGGACGACCAACTGTCGTTCTCGGCAAATATCACATCAGTAACACCCTCCTTCAGATTCCTAATCTACAACATCAGGAGGAGTCACCTCTTCCCCACTGACGAGACGGCGCAGGTACTCATCCAGGCTCTTGTCATCTCCTGCCTGGACTACTGCCATCAGACCTCTGGAGCTCAGAAAGCTGCAGCTCGTCTGGTGTTCAACCGCCCCAAGTTCTCCCACACAACTACCCTTCTCTGTTCTCTACACTGGCTCCCTGTAGCAGCTCGCATCCAGTTTAAAACTCTGGTGCTAGCCTAAAGGGCAGTAAAATGAACAGCTCCTTCTTACCTCCAGGCCTTGTAAAAAGCCCTGCACCATCACGTAGATTTAAGATATATTTAATAATTGTAATGCCCAGTATATCTAGGTTCCCCTCATTAAAGAGGCACTGAGAGGCTATAGTACAAAAGTTTATTTATAATAGATAAAACATTTTATCAATCTCAGATCGGGTATATAAAGTGCTACGTGCTAAAGTACTAATTGGCATTACATACGTGAATACATAAAGAAACAGTGACATAGACCACATCCAAGACAAAGAATACCGTATGCCGACACCTCCATCAACCTCCCTGATAGGATGAATGAGCTCCTCTCTCGTCAGAAGATGACACTAGCTGTTGTCAGTACTACTGCCATGACTCATTGAACAAACAACGCTGCCGGTGTGCACACCAGGTAACAGATGTCACCAGATTAGCTCTCGACTTCCTCATAACCATCCGCTCCCCCCTCCCCTAGCTATACCGTAAGGCAAGCATCTAGCGCAGTCTTACCGTAACGCCCTACACAGTAGCGCACATGTCACATAATTATGATCAATTTGATAATTATTTGTATTATCCTAAATAGTATCAATTTACTTGATTGATACTCAAAAAGTATCAGTATACATACAGCTGTTCATTTTAAATAAAACTAATTTAAAATAAAACATTTTCTTTAAGGAATGTAATCAATGTGATTATTGTGTTAATGAAAGACGTTATTGTATTGTTTTTCAGTCACGTGATTCTTAATGCGCCTTAATGCGTCAGTACATGTCCACTTGTCCGACTCCACTCAGGCCGGTGTGGTGTGCATGGAGTAGTGATGGGAATTCCGTCTCCTAAACTGCTCTTCATTCAGTAGCACTTCTAGCTTTTTTAAATTTAGCCAAATTAAGCAATATTTGACCTATAATTGGTATGTGCACATCACAAATTGCGCCCGCCACCCAGTAGTAACAAGTTACATCCTTGCGGTCACTTCAGCTACACAATAATACCATAGTTTCTTTCCCATTTGGTGCAAGAAATAAATAAGCAAGATTCTTCATCTGCAATACATTGAACTATATTAGAGGTCATATTGCTGGTTAAAAAGTGGGATATGGCAAGAAAAAATATCCTTGTTGTATAACAATAACACTATTAATGAAATAGTATGTATAATAATAAATTATTCCACAACACTATACAGAAATATACTTCAATTTATTTTATATGACATAATATAAAACTAAAAGTATTGCTGCTACTGCTAACTAGTCATGCATCTTTTTTTCAGGATTTAAATGTGCCCACTGATTGATTAATTTATTAATCCGTCAGAAAAATAGGCAATGTTTGCATACAATCATCACAAAAAACACATAACATGTCATATAATAAGACTGCAATTTATTCAGTCTATTCGAAATCGCGTACATCACAAGCGGCGATGTGTTGGGCATTTGTAATCTAAATCAAAATCACATTTATTTGTATAGCCCTTAATCACCGTTACAGTCTCTAAGGGCTTCACAGTGCCCAACATGTGAAAATAATAAATGATTAGTACACGACATCCCCCAGCCTTAGACCCTCACAGAGGACAAGGAAAAACTCCCACAAAACCTCATTGGGAAAATTGGGAGAAACTTTGGGAGGGGCTACTCAGAGAGGGATCCCCCTACCAGGACGGTTGGGCGTGCAATAGATGCCGAGACTAAGACTCTCATTTTGTATAAAGTATATTTGGTTATTTGTGGGCTTTTATTTTGAAGTTCCCCACGAACAAGTGCTCGCTCCTAAATTCCGGTGTAACAAATCTCACTGTTCTTGCTGGATTTGGCTCTAAAATACTATTACCAAACAAGTAATTAATTAATTTATTATTATATTCAACTCATAAATTATAGGATTATCCTATCATTCTGTTTTGTATTAATTTACAAAAAAAAAAAAAAAACGGCTCTCAGACGTGTGTCGGCTACCATCGTTCACTTAAAAGTGTACCATTAACATCACTAGCATGGAGTATAGGCTAACTTGGGAAAACTTTTAAGAGTTGAACAAGTTTTTGAAATTCAAATATATAAATGTTTCATATTTGATATGTGTTGGCAGAAGTAAGCTATTTTGCCGGTGTTGTGATATGTGTTTAACGTTATACATTACGTGCATTGTTGGGTAACGTTAGCCAGCTAGCTAACGCCAAGGCTAGCTTCCGCGCCTAGATAACGTTTTTGTAACGATTCAGTATAAATACAATCTGTATATGTAGGATTGCAATGTAATTGGCTATACGTAACGTTAGTTGACAATTAGAAACTGAAAGCAAACTACATGAGGGGTGCCTTCGGTGATTACAGCCAGTGGATGAGAGGTCCGGAGGCTCAGGAACAGGTGGAGTCGCAGCGCCCTCTGTGGGGAGAAGAGCAGATTGCATGCATGAAGATAAACAGAATGGGCTCCAACTGGTTACCTTGCCTGAGGACCAGTCGAGGTGGGGATTATGTAGTTTCAGCCAGGGATGTTCAAGGATGACGGGAGCATGAGGTGAAGAGATCAGGTGGAATCGGATCTGTTCCCTGTGGTTGCCGGAGAGGATGAGGAGCAGGGGTTTAGTCTGGTGAGTGATGTGAGCCAGGAGTTTTCTGTCCAAGGCGTTGACGTTTAGCGAGGAGGCTAGTGGCTTGGTGGCAATGCCATGCCTCCGAATCAATACAATTTTCATCGGCGCCAGAATCCACCAGAGCCAGCAGGGGTAGAGTCTCCTGGTTCCAGCACAGGGTGGGGAAGAGGCCGTTTGGCTCACCAGCACCCCCAAAGTTACTGGTGAGCCCTGTCTTTTGGCCGGATAGGACAGGTGGCAAGAATGTGGTCGGGTGCCCCGCAGTAGAGGCACTCTCGCATCCTGCGGAGCCGCTCAGCCGGGCGACAGGCGGGCGACAGCTGCATGGGCTTCACCCCATGGGAAGCCACGGATGACGGAGCCAGGACCGCGGAAGGCGACGGAACTCCTGGCACAGCGAGTGGAGGAGGGGCAGAGCGAGCGATGCCTGGCGGAGGAAGACGAACCGCTCCTTGCCGGCGCCGGCCCCACAGACTGTTGTCTAACCTGATGGCTAGGGAGACAAGGGATTGAAAATTACCTGGTTCATCATGAGTGGCTATTTCGTCTTGCAAGGGCTCCGTCAAACCATTTAAAAAGATGCCCCGTAGCGCCGGGTCGTCCCACCCAGCGTCAGCTGCCAAAGTCTTAAATTCCACCGAGTATTCGGCCACGCTGCGGGCTCCTTGGCGGATGTTGGCCAGGCGCTTGGAAGCGTCTCCCCAATGGTCGGGGTGATCGAACACATCCTTAAGTTCAGAGATAAAATCATCGAATGAGAGGGAAACAAGAGGCTGGTGAGAGTTAGCGGCCTCGGCCCAGGCCAGGGCCCTGCCTCTCAACAAGCCGATAACGTAGCATACCTTAGATGGATCGGTGGGGAAAGTCTGTGGCCGCTGGTGGAAAACCAAGGAACATTGGAGGACGAACCCTCGGCATTTACTCGCATCCCCGGAGAAGGGTTCCGGATCCGAGGCGTAGGATTCTCGGGAGGGGAGAGATACCGGGGATGGAGCCGGGAGGACTGGCTAGGAGAGCTGGGCTGCGGAGACTGGCGGAGTAAGGTGAGCGGTTAGCATAGCTACCTGGTTGGTTAGCTGGGTGATCTGATGAAGCATAGCCTGGTTGCTATCGGAGAGACTCCGGAGGGCTTGTTCGTGCTGCCCCAAGAACTCGCCCTGACTGGTGATTGCTCTCCGGAGCGAGGCGGGCTCCGAGTCCGGGTTCGCTGGACCCATCGTGGCCAGATCGTTCTGTTGCAGTGTCACGGGTTGGACCCAAATGCAGAGCTGAACTCAGAGTATGGAAAATAATGATTCTTTATTGAGGGAAAACCCGGGGGGTAGGCTGGAGCGGAGGCAGGGGAAGGAGCAGGAGGCGGAAGCAGGGAGAAGCCGGGGAAACCGATGGTGGATGCGGCTGGCAAGGCAAGCAGGTGGTGAACAGGCAGGTAGACAGACAGGCAGGCTGGCAGATGGAGAGACGAGCTGATTGGCTGGATAGCAAGCAATGATCCTGAGGCAGAGGAGAGCAGAGTTAACGAGACGTAGAGAAAACAAGAGTCAAACTAGAATACACAATTCTAGGAGCCGGAGACATGAAATACCACAGTGGCTGAATCAACGATCTGGCGATGAGTGGGAAGAAAGCCGGGGTTTTTGTACTGGCGGTGATGGTTGATGGATAGCAGGTGTGCGGGGTAGAGCAGGTGAGCGGGAGGTGGTGATGAGCCAAGGAGGAGCCGGAGTCTGAAGCCACCCCGCCAACATATACACACACAGACAGACAGGTAGAGACACAAGGGGAGGAAGAACACAGGGAACACTGGTGGCACGGCCGAGACCGTGACAGTTTCCAATTTTGCAGATGGGTCACGTACCTTATGAATTGCTCCATCTTTAAGCTTCAATTTAGATGATAATCCTGCCGTTGCTCAAGCAGTCCGAGGAGTGATCATCACATACAGAAAAAAATGAGCTAACTGTAGCCGAGCTAACTGTAGCCATTGCCGTTAAAAATAAAATGAATCCGCTCTGTCCTGGTATTTTCGCGTGTTGGAAGACTGTGCAGGGGTCTATGTTGCTGCCTGCATCCTACAAAATAATAACTGGAGAATTGATATATCGCCATACATATGTTGTTGTTTTAGCTTCACTGGTCGCAAAGTAATGGTGCATTCCAGTGTACTCGGAAAAAACGGTGTCTGAAAGTAATATGCGCCGATTCTATTCACTAATGGCGCTGTAGTAGTTGATGTTGAGTTTAGATGCTAGTAACATTCTGAGACTTGCCATACAAACAGAGTTTGCTGCGGGTGATTATGTTTTCCTGAGCAGATGCACTGGAACATATTTAGATTGGAAGTTAGGAATACCGACTCTGAATTATCGATTTCCGAGTACAATGGAATGCACCATAAGCAACGGCTTGCAGCGCTGCCGAGAGCTGCATTTTGAGACGAGGTAAATGGGATTGGTTGTTCACCTGGGCGTGGGCATGCTCTGAGAGGGGTTGGATTATGTTAAGAAGCGCCCGTTATGACGTCTAAAGGGGCTACTTTCTGAAACGGCCTGTTTTTGGCCCGATTTGGCACTGTTTTTGGAAAAAGGAAAATACAGAAAAAGGGGTTGACTTCCAGATTTCATATTTTCTCGGCTACTTAGGTCAACGATAACCTGTGGAACGTGTATAAGGGCCAGGAATAAGCCGTTTTCCATAATATGACACACAACAGGAAGACAGCAGTAGCACAGACACACAACAGAAAGACAGCAGTAGCGGAGACACACAACAGAGAGGAGGCAGCAGCAGAGACACACAACATAGAGACAGCAGTAGCAGAGACACACAACAGGAAGACAGCAGTAGCAGAGACACACAACAGGAAGACGGCCTTTTTCGAGATCGAAACTGCTGGCGTAGTGTGGATGGAAGCGGGGGGGTGGCACGCTTTGGTCCTGGTAGCTAGCAGGGCCTGAGTATCTCGGGTCCACCCTTGTCAAGAAAATCTTGTGAAATTATTATTAATAATGTGAATATGATGACCAAATTGTTAGAGCCATTTATTGTTAATTTCACTCAGAACAGTCTAATAACTTCAAAAAAAACTTTCACTCACTATCATATCATATCACATATTACTTTACCATAATGCAGCCTTTAAGACCAGGAAAAGACAACATTTAAGTTATATCACAATATTACTATAACCAAAATCCCAAACAATATCTAGTGTCATATCACTGTATCAATATTATATTAATATATTGCCCAGCCCTACGTTGCCCTGTGCCACGTCTCTACGTCCCCTTTCTCACTCAGGTTCCTTATGTCTCTCTCCATTGTAATATCAAATGAAGATGAAAAACCCTAAAATATATATATATATATATTTCCAATGTTTAATGTAACCAAAGTGATACATTTCTATGCTTACAGATCAACAAAGAGTTTCAAAGATATAATGCCATTCCTCTCAAGTCAACACTTATGTCGCAGTTGGACAAACACACTCCCAAGCTGTTGTCCCAAGCTGTTTGTTCAGTGCGAAGGGAGGAGCAGTAGGTGGAAGAATCAAGATACAAATGTTGGAACTGATTCAGGTGAGAACAAAATGGCACTCAATTGAGCAAAAATAACCTGTGAAAAGATTTTAAAATCAGGTGTGGACTATGATGGTTACTGCACTTGAATAGAGTTGAATATGGGGGGTGTGTTGTTTGTACTGGGGTGGAGTGGTGTTACAAAACTTTACAAACATTTTTTAAGGGGGGTTTACTTTTTGTCTGCCTTAGTGGAGAAGAGAAGTGGTTTTGCAATGTCTGATGGAATACAGGGGCAGAGAGAAGAGGAACTCATCTGTGACTACCATGTACGTGTTGGTCCTAAAGCTAGCTTTACATTTGATGACAAAAACTGCTCTGATTTATTTATTTTTTTGAAGTGTGATTTTTCTTTCTAAAAAAGAATTGAACTTAATATTCTCAAAATAAGGCCTTAAAAGTATTGAATTTCGTTTACAAAGGTCTTACATTTTTTTCTTGTCCTTTCATAGGATTAAATAAATACCGTAAGGTCATAAATAACTGTCAAATGTATAAAATGTTTTGTGTGTAATGTTACAATTTACTCTGTTTGGTGTGACTTGGACGTTACGACAGTACAGGTACTGTTTACGTCAGTGTATTGACGCTCTTGACCGTGGAGTGTGCTACTAACAAGCTAGCTCGTCGCCTCAGTCGCAAGTGTCGACATGATCTGCGCAACGCGTTGGCGTCTACGCCAGGTGGGGCGAGACTCCTTCACATGATCAGCGTCAGCCGCATCAGCCAGTGACCGTAGCTAACCACATCGCCAATGATCATACTAGCACAGCCACAGAAGTGAATACTGGCTGCATATACAAACCTGTACTAAGCTGTCAACCAACCTGGTAGTCCCATCTGTAAATCGACATCATTCCATGTCACAGACTTTTTAGTCAGATCGTGGTATGATTTAAGCGTCATGTTGTATAATTCGGGATGCTCCAACACACATAAAACAAGTTTCTCCTCCATTATTTTTTTCCATTATATTTCACGGCTATGATATCAAACTGCGCTGTGATTGGTTGCGCGTCGCAAAGGTCAAAGTTGATTATAGTTGAACTTTGAGCGCAGCGTCAGGGGGTCTCCCAGTGTCTGCGCCCAGGGCTAAAAACGCCGAGGGCGGCGGCGATGCTAGGTTCAGTGGCAACACTTGCCAAATAGGAAATGAATGATAGCGCCGAACGTTTTTGTTGCTGATCATGTGAAGGGCGCTCACAAAGCTATTGTGTATTAAATATGAATGTGAGTATTATAATAAAATGTTTTATTAAATTAAAATACTTATATATTATTATATATTATATATTTTCTAGGGCTTAAAATCCATACTCATATCCATTATATCCTTCATACTTTTGCCAGTATGGCTGTGAAGGCATTCAAATTCATTTTAAGTGGTATTAAAAAGGTCTTAAAAAGTCTTAAATTTAACTTTGAGAACCCTGGGGGTACCCTGTAAATGTTCCCGTTTTTCAACAGATCTTTCGCCTGACAAGAGTTCCAAGGTGTAAGGGCAGCTTGAGGCAATCCTTCCTTCATCAGAAGCTTTCCAAACTTTGGATTTTGTGTTAGCATTTTGGCTTTTCACTTGAATTAACCATTTTTGATGTCTTAACACAAGTTTATACTTACCAGAATTAACCCTAACCCATGTAAAGTTGAGTTTTAGAAAACCTTTGTTAATTTACAGATGATGTCATGTAATGATTTACACTTACAATGAGTGCAAACCTTTACACAGCCATAACCTTTCATTAAAGAGTTGGTATGACTTTTGCGGGGGCCAATAGGCCCCAGTAGAGGTAAGTAATATAATTATTTTTCTTGTCCTATGCTGTGTCCTGTTTTGTGTAAGGTGGCACAGTTTTAGCACAGGCAAAGGGGAATTGGGCATTATGCAGTTTTGTTAACACGTGTTCTGTCTCTTGTCTCATGTCCCATGTTAACAAAACTGAATTCTATTCGCCTACGTCCCCTTTGCCTATGCGAAACAGTGCCACTTTTTGAGACATGACACATATTACACAAGGGCAAGACACTGCACTACACAGGACAGCATAGACAAGACAAAAAATGATACTACCCTCTCTCATAGGCTAGTGTTGAATTGCCTCTGTGCAACATTGAGCGAGATGCACCATTACAGAACAAGGCGTGGTATCCCCTGTAGAATTATCACGCTAACTGGATGTCTTGTTTGAAAAGCAAACATGTCTCTCTCAACCACACGCCTCCATTCCTTAATTGTTTGCCTTTGTTCTCCAAAATAGGGCTCTTCAGAAGCTGATGTACACAAGGAACTGAAGGTGTACCCTATGAAGATATATGTGGGCCGTGACCCTGATGCCATTGGGATCATCATTGAAGGACATCCATTGGTGACAGGTTTGGACAACTTGTCAAGAGCATGCTGCCTTCTCTTCGGGCTAACTTATGCCCTCGATCTGCAGTATCCTCCAAAACTATGGGGCGCCAAATGTAACATCCTGAATTTAGTCCACAAAATCCATTTTGTGCCACAAAATTCATTTTCGTCAAACAAAATCCCAAAACACCTTGTTTGTTTCGTCCATGAAATGCATATGGGCGCCTAATGTTACCCCGTGGTTTTTGTCCATTCCGTGATAGACGGCATGCATTTCGTCCGGCACCAAATCGATATCGTCCATTCGTCCGCATTTCAAAATTTCAAAATTCATTTTGTGAAACACCACACGCATTTCGTGGACGAAAATGCATTCTGTGGAATTAAAAGGTTTCCATATGCATATGCTTTCACTGACCTATTTTCACTGCCCGTTTTCACCCAGTAGATGGCGCATATGTCAGAACATTCTTAAAGTGGCATATTACGGCACTCAATTAGTTGAATACTTAATTAAACTAGAATTTGAAGACAAGGTTTGAAACTATGGAACAAGGCAAACTTTCTCCAGCATGCAACAACAGCAACAGTGCTGTCACATAGAGTTGCATATCCTACCTATAGTGGCTATTCCGTTTCCAAATTATAGCCACTGCCCCAGCAATAGTAGAGATTGTTTGTTTCAACGCACCTTCTTTCTTGTAGATCCAGGCACCACGCTGATGTTTGCTGTTTTCATTGTTCATTTGTTTTAAGGAAATAGTAAACTCAAATATATAAGGCAATACAATAAATAAACAATCTTAGCGGTATGTTCAAGTTTGTGTGGTGAGAGAATGAGGATAGATGATAGATGTTGAAAATAAATGCTAAATGTTAACAGATGTCAAAAGATGTCAAATAGATGTGAAGAGATGTCAATATAGGTCAGTATAAGTCAAATAGATGGTTGAAAAACTGTTTGCTCTCAGCTACAGCTAGGACTCCACCTGGCCCAAACCTTTTGACGTCCCCTTGTTCATTATCACCACACCCCTATCCTAACGGGTGTGGCCATGCTGCCAATCAGTGGCCAAGCTGGCAATCTATTCTTTAAATATAAACAAAAATGCTATTTGGCTCCTACATTTCCGGCCCCTAATTGTGGCTGTGATTAACAAAACAATTACTTCAACTTAAATCATCTTTTTTTACTCAATCTTCATATGAAGGCTTCTTGCAGCAAACATAGCTTACTGATGGGTCGTTCTAATGTGCTTGTGTTTGTCTTGAGTAGCACGCTTCGTACTTGACCCTTTGAATCTGGTAATGGTTTGATAAGTCTGGCCATCAACCAGGAGCTGCGTTGAGCATTGTCATCCACTATGAGCACAACATCATCGGCAGCGAGATTTCTCCTTGGGATATTCCATTTCTGGCGCTCCTGCATTAAGGCAAGATATTCTTTTATCCATCTTTTCCAGAAAAGATCTACTAGGTATTGGATTTGCTTCCATCATTTCCTGGAGTACAAGTCCTCTTTGCAAAAGAGTCCGGGTGGCATGATTGGCTTAAGCTGAAGCAAATGGTTTGATGTGAGGGCTTCCAAGTCATTAGGATCACCAGACACCGTTGTTATTGGACGGTCATTGAGAATCGCTTCCACTTCACATAATGCTGTCTGTAAGCCGTCATCATTTAATGCTTGCTGTTTCATGACCGAGGTAAGTATGTTCTTCACCTGACGTATCAAGTGCTCCCACACTCCTCCATGAGGGGAACCGGACGGGGGATTGAAGATCCACTTTATTCCATCCTGAAGCAGGGTGCTCTCAATCTTGCTGTGGTTCAACTCTTTTACAGCTTCTCTAAGCTCATGCTCTGAGCCGATGTAGTTAGTTCCATTGTCTGACCTCATCTCATGAACTTGACCTCTTCTACAGATAAATCTGCGAATGGCGTTAATGCAAGAGTCAGTATCCAAAGATGAAGCCATTTCCAGATGTACGGCATGACTGGTTAAACACGTAAATATTATGCCATACCTTTTCACATAACTACGTCCATGCTTCACTTTGATTGGTGCAAAGTAATCTATACCAACATATGTGAAAGGTGGCTGGTCTGGTGTAACACGACTCTTGGGCAGGTCAGCCATCTTTTGCTCTCCTGCTTTGGCTCTTTGCCGACGACAAAACATACATTCATTGATGACTTTTCTTGCAGCTGTGTTGGCATGTAGGATCCAGTACTTCAGCCTCAGCCAAGAGAGCATATGACACCTTCCTCCGTGACCAGTTCTCTCATGAATGTCTCTTAAAATGAGCTTGGCAGTGTGACTCTTTTTACTTAGGATGACTGGATGTAGGAGTTCCTGTGGCATTGCTGACTTACTTATCCTTCCTCCAACTCTTAACAATCCATCTTCCAAGACTGGATGGTGCTGCTTCTATTGACATGACAGTTTCCTTTTTTCAAAACAGCCATTTCTTCTGGGAAGCATTGACTTTGACTGTAACTGATTATTGCCTTCTCAGCTTGCGCCATGTCATCAAGTAAAAGCCTTTGGCCTCCCAGTGTTCTTTTGAACTTGTTAATTTGCTGTTCAACTGTTTCTTTGCTCTCGCTGTTCTTCATCTTTTTGGTAAACTATTTTCTTTTGTTCCCCAGTTGCTGTAAGGTTTGTCTGACCGTCAGGATCCGTGCACCGCCCTTCTTTAAGTCATTCCATTTTGAGAAGTGTTCCACCAACTGACTTGTTCACGTTCACGGAGCTCACGTACCTCCACTGTTGGGTTGATGACAATTCCCTGATTAGAGAGACTCTATTTTCCACAAACGTATGGAACCTTTTAGTTGTGTTGGCAATGTAGCGAAGGACAGATGTGCTGTCAGTCCAGAAGACTGATTTTTCCATCACAATCTGAAGTTCTGTTCTCAGCATTACATCCATTCTGACTGCCAGGACTGCTGCTGTTAGCTCAAGTCTTGGGATGGTCATTTGCTTGAGCGGGGAGACTCTCGCTTTGCCCATGATGAATGCTACGTGAGCTTCACCCATGATGTTCACTTGGTGCAGGTAAGTGACAACACCATACCCTGATTCACTGGCATCACTGAAATGATGTAGTTGTGCAGACTTGATCTTACCAAATCCCTTTGACTGTATACATCGGTCAACACAGAAACCAGTCAATTGGTTCAGGTCTGCAAGACATCTTTTGCACTGTAGAGCAAATACCTCTGGTACCTTTTCATCCCAGCTGCAGTTGGATTTACACAGCTCTTGAAGTACGTTCTTTGCAGTCAAGATAAAAGGAGCGAGGAATCCTAGAGGGTCATATACAGAGCAGACTACTGAAAGAATACCTCTTCTGGTGATTGGCTGAGACTTTGTGGCTGTTCTGAATGAGTGTGTGTCAGTCTCTACATCCCAATGGACTCCCAGTGCCTTTTCTACATGTAGATTCTCTCTGTCCAGGTCTAACTCTTTCACCTCTGCAGGCCCTTTCCTCTGCAGGCTGCTGCTGTCTCCCTTTTGTGTGTCTCTGCTGCTGCTGTCTCTCTGTGGTCTCTGCTAATGCTGTCCCATGCTCTCTCCCAGCAGGCCAGCCGCAGAGCACCAAGGCTGCCAGTCTGCCAGGCTTCCAGGAACGTCCTACTGCGCACCTCGCCTCCTTCCCAGGAATCCTGCCGCGGACCTTGCTCGGTCGCTGAGTGGACTCTCTCCTGGATCCAGCCTACACCTCACCCACTCCCTCCCTCCAGTCTGCCACAGTGTCTCTGCTACTGATGTCTCCCTGTTGTGTCTCTGCTACTGCTGTCTACCTGTTGTGTGTCTCTGCTACTGCTGTCTTTTTGTTGTGTGTCTCTGCTACTGCTGTCTCTGTTATGTCTCTGCTACTGCTGTCGCCTTGTTGTGTGTCTCTGCTACTGCTGTCTCTCTGTTGTGTGTCTCTACTACTGCTGTCTTCCTGTTGTGTGTCTCTGCTACTGCTGTCTGTTATGTCTCTGCTACTGCTCTCTCTGTTGTGTATCTTCGCTACTGCTGTCTTCCTGTTGTGTGTCTCTGCTACTGCTGTCTTTTTGTTGTGTGTCTCTGCTACTGCTGTCTCTCTGTTGTGTGTCTCTACTACTGCTGTCTCCCTGTTGTGTGTCTCTACTATTGCGGTCTCTGTTGTGTGTCTCTGCTACTGCTGTCTCCCTGTTGTGTGTCTCTGCTACTGCTGTCTCCCTGTTGTGTGTCTCTGCTGCTGTCTCTCTGTAGTTTCTGCTACTGCTGTCCCATGCTCTCTCCCAGCAGGTCAGTCGCGGAGCACCAAGGCTGCCAGTCTGCCAGGCTTCCAGGAGCGTCCTACTCCGACCCCGATTGGGCAGCCCTTGCAGTGGCTTCCAGCTGCAACCTCCGCGGACCCAGGTTCCCCACTCTGTCTCTCCCACTTGCGCACCTCGCCTCCGTCCCAGCAACCCCGCCGCGGACCTCGCTCGGTCGCTGACTCGACACTCTCCTGGATCCAGCCTACACCTCACCCACTCCCTCCCTCCAGACTGCCACAGTGTCTCTGCTACTGCTGTCTCCCTGTTGTGTGTCTCTGCTACTGCTGTCTTTCTGTTGTGTGTCTCTGCTACTGCTGTCTCTGTTATGTCTCTGCTACTGCTGCCTCTCTATTGTCTCTGCTACTGCTCTCTCTGTTGTGTATCTCTGCTACTGCTGTCTCTCTGTTGTGTGTCTCTGCTACTGCTGTCTTTTTGTTGTGTGTCTCTGCTACTGCTGTCTCTCTGTTGTGTGTCTCTGCTAGTGGTGTCTTCCTGTTGTGTGTCTCTGCTACTGCTGTCTCTCTGTTGTGTATCTCCGCTCCTGCTGTCTTTCTGTTGTGTGTCTCTGCTACTGCTGTCTTCCTGTTGTCTGTCTCTGCTACTGCTGTCTCTATGTTGTGTGTCTCTGCTACTGCTGTCTCTATGTTGTGTGTCTCTGCTGCTGCTGTCTCTCTGTTGTGTGTCTCCGCTACTGCTGTCTTTCTGTTGTGTGTCTCTGCTACTGCTGTCTTCCTGTTGTGTGTCTCTGCTACTGCTGTCTTCCTGTTGTGTGACTCTGCTACTGCTGTTTTCCTGTTGTGTGACTCTGCTACTGCTGTCTCTATGTTGTGTGTCTCTGCAACTGCTGTCTTTCTGTTGTGTGTCTCTGCTACTGCTGTCTTCCTGTTGTGTGTCTCTGCTACTGCTGTCTCTCTGTTGTGTATCTCCGCTACTGCTGTCTCTCTGTTGTGTGTCTCTGCTACTGCTGTCTTCCTGTTGTGTCTCTGCTACTGCTGTCTCTATGTTGTGTGTCTCTGCTACTGCTGTCTCTATGTTGTGTGTCTCTGCTGCTGCTGTCTCTGTTGTGTGTCTCCGCTACTGCTGTCTTTCTGTTGTGTGTCTCTGCTACTGCTGTCTTTCTGTTGTGTGTCTCTGCTACTGCTGTCTTCCTGTTGTGTGTCTCTGCTACTGCTGTCTTCCTGTTGTGTGTCTCTGCTACTGCTGTCTCTCTGTTTTGTATCTCCGCTACTGCTGTATTCCTGTTGTGTGTCTCTGCTACTGCTGTCTTCCTGTTGTGTGTCTCTGCTACTGCTGTCTCTATGTTGTGTGTCTCTGCTACTGCTGTCTTCCTGTTGTGTGTCTCTGCTACTGCTGTCTTTCTGTTGTGTGTCTCTGCTACTGCTGTCTTCCTGTTGTGTGTCTCTGCTACTGCTGTCTTCCTGTTGTGTGTCTCTGCTACTGCTGTCTCTCTGTTGTGTATCTCCGCTACTGCTGTCTTCCTGTTGTGTGTCTCTGCTACTGCTGTCTTCCTGTTGTGTGTCTCTGCTACTGCTGTCTCTCTGTTGTGTATCTCCGCTACTGCTGTCTTCCTGTTGTGTGTCTCTGCAACTGCTGTCTTTCTGTTGTGTGTCTCTGCTACTGCTGTCTCTATGTTGTGTGTCTCCGCTACTGCTGTCTCTATGTTGTGTGTCTCTGCTACTGCTGTCTCTCTGTTGTGTGTCTCTGCTACTGCTGTCTCTATGTTGTGTGTCTCTGCTACTGCTGTCTTCCTGTTGTGTGTCTCTGCTACTGCTGTCTCTCTGTTGTGTATCTCTGCTACTGCTGTCTTCCTGTTGTGTGTCTCTGCTACTGCTGTCTTCCTGTTGTGTGTCTCTGCTACTGCTGTCTTCCTGTTGTGTGACTCTGCTACTGCTGTCTCTATGTTGTGTCTCTGCAACTGCTGTCTCTATGTTGTGTGTCTCTGCTACAGCTGTCTCTCTGTTGTGTGTCTCTGCTACTGCTATCTCCCTGTTGTGTGTCTCTGCTACTGCCTCCTCTCTGTTGTGTGACTCTGCTAATTGCTGTCTCTATGTTGTGTGTCTCTGAAAATGGGGTTTTTCTGTTTTTGTGTCTCTGCTACTGCTGTCTCCCCTTTTTGTGTATCCCCCCGTCCTGCTGCCCTTTCCCCCTTTTGTGTGCCCTCTGCTACTGCTGTCTTCCTGTTGTCTGTCTTTTTTTCCCCTCCCTGCGGGTCCCCTATGTTGTGGGGTTCTCTGTACCCCCTGTTCATGTTGTTGTCTCTGCTCCCTGCTGTTTTCCCTGTTTGTGTTTTTCCCCCGCTACTGTTTCTCTTCGTTGTGTGTCTCTGTACGCTTTTTTCCCGGGTTTTGTGTCCTCTCAACTCTGCCCTTCCTTTTGTTTGTGTGACCCCTGTCTCCGGGGTTTTTCCTTTTTGTGGACTCTGCTACTCCCTGTTCTTTGTTTTTTGTCCCCTGCAACTGTTTGTCTTTTTTGTTGTTTTTTCTCTGCAAATGCTGTTTCCCTTGTTTTTTTTGCTCTGTATTTGTTTTTGTCTCTCTGTTGTGTATCCCCCGCTCCCTGCTGCCCTCTCTGTTGGGGGTTGTTTCTCTACTGGCTTTTCCTTCCTGTTGGTCTCTGCTACTGCTGCCCTCTTTTGTTTTTGTGTCCTGCTCCCTGCTGTCTCTATGTTGTGTGTTTTTGGCTGTTTGCTGTCTCTGTTTGTTTCCCCCCTTCTGCTTTTCTTTTTTAAGGGGTTGTGTTTTTCTCTGTTACTGCTGCCCTTTCTGTTGTTTTTCTCTGCTACTCCCGGTTTTCCCCTGTTGGGGGTTTTTCCCCCTGCTACCCCTGCCCTTCCTTTTTGTGTGTCCTCTGCTAACTGCGGGGTCTCTCTGTTTTGAATTTTCCGCTATGCTGTATTCCTTTGTGTGTCTCTGCTATCCCTGTTTTCCTGTTGTGTGTCTTGAACTGGTCTCTTTTGTTTTTTTTGTCTCTGTACTGCGGGGGCCCTTCCTTTTTGTGGTCCCCTGCTAAGGGCCTGTCTTTCTTTTTGTGTGCCCTCTGCAATGCTTTTCTTCCTGTTGTGGTCCTCTGAAATGCTGTCTTTCCTGTTTTTGTGCCCCTCTGCAAATGCTCTCTGCCCCTTCTGTTGTGAAATCCCCACTACTGTTTGTTTTCCCTTTTTGTTTTGCCCTAACCTGTACTCCCTGTCTCCTGTTGTGTGTTCGGGTTTACTGCTGTCTCCTTTTGGGGTGTATTTTCCGCTACTGCTGCCCTTCCTTTTTGGGGTTTTCCCCTGAACTCCCTGTCTTTCTGTTGTGTTTTCCCCCTGAAACTGCTGCCCTCTATGTTGTGTGTCTCCCCCACTGCTGTCCTATGTTGTGTGTCTCTGCTACTGCTGTTCCTGTTGGTATCTCCGCTATCGCTGTTTTCCTTTTGTGTTTTCCTCTGCTACTGCTGTTTTCCTGTTTGGGCCGTTTTTCTGCTACTGCTGCCCTCTCTTTTTGTGTATCTCCGCTACTGCTGTCTTTCGGGTTGTGTGCCTCTGCAAATTGCTTTTTTTTTTCCCCCTGTTGTTTTCTACCGGTACTGCTGTCTCTATGTTGTGTGTTCTCGAAAATCCCTGTCTTTCTGTTTGTGTGTCTCTGTACTGTTTGTCTCTATTTTTGGGTGTGCCCTTCTGCAAACTTTTTGTTTTCTATGTTGTTTTTGCCCTCTGCTATGCTGTCTCTCTGTTTGTGTATCCTCCCCCCCTTTTTGCGGGCCCTTCCTTTTGTGTGTCTCTGCTACTGCTGTTTTCCTTTTGTGTGGTCCTCCCTACTGCTGTCCCCCCTGTTTTGTATCTCCGCTACTGCTGAATTCCTGTTTTTTTGTTCCCCCCCCCTTCCCGCTGTCTTCCTGTTGGGGTGCCCTCTGTTATTGCGGGTCTTATGTTGTTTTGTCTCAAAACTGCGTCTTCCGTTGGGGTTCTCTGCAAATTGCTGTTTTTCCTGTTGTGGTCTCTGTTTCACTGCTGTCTCTATTTTTGTGTGTCCTCTGCTACTGCGTCTTCCTGTTGTTTTGTCTTGTACTCTCCTCCTCTGTTGTGTTTCCCCCGCTACTGCTTTCTTCCTTTTGGGTGTGTCTCGGGCTACTGATGTTTTTTTCCTGTTGTGTTTCTCTGCTACTGCTGTCTCTTGTTGTTTCTCTATTTGTCTTATCTGTTGTGTCTCTCAAATTTCTTCTTTTTTTTTCCCTCTCCTCTCTTTGTTCTTTGTTGTCTTCCTTGTTCTCTGGTTTCTGTTTGTTCTCTGTCTCGTCTTGTTGTGTTCTCTACTCCCCTTGTCCCCGTTGTGTTCTTGCTATCTTTTGTGTGTCTCTCCTTGTCTTTTTGTTGTGTCTTCTGTGTCTCTGTTGTGTTCTTCTACTGCTTCCCTCGTTGTGTTCTTGTATTCTGTCTCTTTGTGTCTCTATGTTTTTCTGTTGGTGCTGCTTCTCCTTTTGGGTTTCTGCTACTGCTCTTCTTTTGCCTCCTTCCTGTCTTATTTTTGTTTTCTGCTCCTCTTCTCTTTGTTGTTCTGTCTGCTGTCTCCTTTGTGGCTCTGCTCTGTTTCCTTTTTTGGGTTCTCCTGTTCTTTTGTTGGTTGCTTGTCTTTGTGTGCTCCTATGTTCTCTTGTTGTGTGTCCTGCTGCTCTCTGTTTGTGTTCTCCTTCTTGTTTCCTGTTGTTTCTTTTCCTGTCTTCTTTGTGTTCTCTGCTCTTTTTTTTGTTCTCCTCCTTGTTTTTCCCCTGTTGTGTTCTTGTCCTTTTTTGTGTTTCTACTGTTTTTTGTTTTGTGTCTTTTGGGCTTCTTCGTTGTTGTGTCTCTACTCTGTCTTTTGTTTGTGTCTCTGCTACCCTGTTTCCTGTTGGGGTCTTGCTACTGCTGCCCCTGTTGTGTTCCCCGCTACCTGTTTTCCTTTGTGTGCTTCTGCTCCCTTGTCTTCCTGTTGTGTGCTCTGCTACTGCTTCTCTTGTTTGTGTCTCTGCCTGTGTCTCTATGTTGTGTGTCTTCCCTGTTGTCTCTTGTTGTCTTTTTGTCTTTGTTGTGTTCCTCCGGGTTCTCTTCTTTCTGTTTGTGTTCTCTACTGCTTGTCTTCCTTTTGGTTCTCTGCTACGCTGTCTTCTGTTGTCTCTTCTTTGTCTTCTGTTGTGTTCCTTTTGTGTCTTTTTTCTGTTGTTTCTCTACTGTTTCTTCCGGGTTGTTGCTTTTGTTGCTTCCTTGTTCTTGTTTGCCCTTTTGGGGTCTCTTTTTTTTTCTCTATTTGTGTTCTTGTGTTCTCTTTTGTTTTCTCTTGCTGTCTTCTTTTGTGGTTCTCTACTGCGGGTCTCTTTTGTGTGTCTCTCTTTTTTTTTGTCTTCATTTGTGTTCCCTTTCTGTGTTTTCCCTTGTGTGTCTCTGCTACTTTCTCTTTGTGTATTCCCTTCTGTCTTCTTTGGTTCTCTGTCTTCTGTTTTGTGTTGTCCTGTGCTGTCTTTTGTTTGTTTTCTTCTCTCTGCTTTCTTTTTGTGTGTCTTCCGCTCCGTCTTGTTGTGTGTCTCTGCTACTGTTCTTTTTGTGTTCTCCTGCTTTGTTCCTTTTGTGTCTGCTTTTCTCCTGTTGTGGTCTCTTCTGTGTCTCTGTTTGTGTTCCCTGCTTCTTCTGTTGTGTTTTTCCTTACTGCTGTCTCTGTTGTTTTCCTTTTTCTTTGTTGTTTTCCCTCTGCACCTGCTGTTTCTGTTTGTGTTTTCCCTTTGTTTTGTTTGTCTCTCTTGCTTCTGTTGTTCTTGTTTTCCTTGTTTTCTTCTTTGTTGTTTCTGCTACGCTGTTTCTTTGTGGTGTCTCCTACTGCTTGTCCACTTTTGTTTTTGTTCTCTTTGGTGTGCTTGTTTTTCTTTGTTTTCTTTGTTCTTTTGTGTGTCTCTGTCTGCTGTCTCCTGGTTGTGTCCGCTCTGCTTTGTTGGGTGTTCTCTACACTGCTGTTTCTTTGTGTGTCTCTGCTACTCTTTTTCCTTTGTTTTTGTACTGCTGTTCTTGTTGTGTTTCTGCTCTGTTTCTGTTGTTTCTGCTACTGTTCTCTTGTTGTGTTCTCCTCCTGTGTCTTCTGTTGTTCTCTCTGGTCTCTGTTGGGTTTTCCTCTGTTGTGCTCTGCTACCTCGTCTTCTTTTTTTTCCCTTGTTTCTTGTGTCTTCTTGCATCTCTGCCTTTTGTTGTGTGTCTCTGCTCTTCTTCTTCTGTTTGTGTTCGTCCTGCTTCTGTTTTTTCTTTCCTATTGGTGTTTTTCCTGATGTGTCTCTTTTGTGTCCCTCTGTTTCTTTGTTTTGGTCCCTCCTTTGTGTGTCTCTTCTTTTCCTTTTGTTCTTCTGCTGCTCTCTTTTGTTGCCTCTGTCTCTTTTTGTGCTGCTGTTCGTGTTCTTTGTCTTTGCCCCGGCTGTTTCTTTTGTCCTCTGTTTCTTGTTGTCTCTGCTACTGCTTTCCTTTTTGTTCTCCTCTACTGTGTCTTCCTGTTGTGTTTCCTGCTCTGCTGTCTTCCTGTTTGTGTGTCTCTGCTACTGCTGCTTCTGTTTTGTGTTTTTTGGGTTTTGTGGTTCTCCTTTGCTTTTTCTTTTTTCTCTGCTTTTTTTTGGGGTCTTCTTACTGCTGTTCTTTTTTTGTTCTCCTGCTGTTCTTGTTGTTGTCTTGCTTGTTTCTCTGTTTTGTCCTGCTACTGCTGTTTTTTGTTTTCTCCCTTTGGCTTTCTGTTGTGTGTCTCTCCTCTGTGTTTTTTTGTTTTGTTTTTTGTCTTCTGTTCTTTGTTGTGTTCTCTGCTACTGCTTTCTCCTGTTGTGTGTCTTGCTACTGTGTCTTCTGTTTTTGTTCTTTGTGTCTCTTTTTTTCCTTCTGCTCTCTTGTGTGTTTCTTTGTTTGTTTTTCTGCCCTTTTTCTTTTTTTTGGTCTCTGCTACTGCTTGTTTCCTTGTGTGTCTCGTGGTCTCTTGTTCCCCCTGTTTTGTTGTCTCTCTTCTGTTCTTTTTTCGTGTCTTATTTGGTTCTTTCTATTGTTGTTTGTGTCTGTCTCTGTTTTCTCCCCCTTTGTTTGTTCTGTTTTCCTCTTTGTCTTCCTGTTTGTCTCTTTTGTTTCTTTTTTGCTTATGTGTTTTCTCCTATTGTTCCTTTTGTTTTCTCTTTGTTGTTTTTGTTGTTTTCCTTTCTGCTACTTCTGCTTGTTGTCTGTTTTCCTTTTCTGCTCTTTTTGGGTTGGCTGCACTGCTGTCTCTTGTTGTGTGCTTGCCCTGCTGTCTCTTTGTTGCTACTGCTGTCTCTGTTGTTTCTCTAGCTGTTTTCCCTTTTGTGTCTCCTCTCTCTTTTTTGTTGTTTGTTTCTTCTTCTGTTTTCTTTTTTGTCTTGTTGTTCCTTCTTTCTTGTTTTGCTTTGTGTGTCTCCCGTGTTCTGTTTGTTTCCCCTCCTTTTGTTTTGTGTTGTTTTTGTTGTTCGCTCTCTTTTCTTTTGTGTCTCTGCTACTGCTGTCTTCTGTTTGTGTTTCTCTTCTGTCTCTATTGGTTTCTCTGCTACTGCTTTTTCCTGTTGTGTGTTCTGCTATGCTGTCTCTGTTTTGTGTCTCTGCTACTGCTTTTCTGTTGTGTGTTTTTCTATGCTGTTCTCTATGTTGTGTTCTTCTGCTCGGGTTCTTCCTGTTGTGTTCTCCTGCTTCTCTTCTTCTGTTTTGTATTCCCCGCTTGTGTCTCTGTTTGTGTCTCCTTGTCTTCTTCCTGTTGGTTGTTCTTGTCTGTTGTCTCTCTTGTTGTTATCTTCCTGTCTTTTCTGTTTGTGTCTCTGTTTCTTCTGTCTTCTGTTGTGTGTCTCTGCTACTCTGTTCTTCTTTTTGTGTCTTCTGCTCTTGTTTCCCTTTTTGTTGTCTTGCTCTTCTCTTTCCTTTTCCTGTTCTGCGCTTCTGTTGTGGTCTCTCTGTTTCTCTCTTTGTGTTCCTCTTTTCTTCCTTTGTGTGTCTCTGCTATGCTGTCTTCTGTTTGTGTCTCTGCTCTCTTTTTTTCTGTATGTGTTCTCTGTTGTTTCCCCTTGCTTTGTGTTGTCTTCTGCTTTCCTGTTGTGTGCCTCCTTGTGTCTTCTGTTGTTTTCACGTTTCCTTTGTTGGTTCCCTTGCTTGTTTCTTGGCTCGTACTGCTGTCTTCTTTGTGGCTCTCTTTTGGCTGTTTCTTTGTGTTCGCTCAGCTGTGTTTTCCTGTTGTTTTTCCCTCGCTTCTGTTGTTTTTTGGCTTGTTCTTTTTTTGTTTCTCTACTGCTGTTTCTGTTTGTGTTTCTCTGCTTTTTTCCTTGTTGTTTTTTGTCTTTGTTGTGTGTGCCCTGGTCCCTTTCCTCCGGCCTTTGTTGTGTCTCTTACTGCTGTCTTCTGTTGGGGTCTTGCTATGTGTTTTTGGTGTTCCTGCACCTTGTCTTCTTTGTTTTTCCTCTGCTATTTGGTTGTTTCCTGTTTTGTGTTCCCTGTTTTCCTTGTTTGGTTTTGTCTCTGCTCTGTGCTTCTTTTGTGTTCTGACTGCTGTCTTCTGTTGTGTTCTCCTTTTGTCTTCCTTTGTTGTCCTTCCTGTTTCCCTTTTGTTGTTTTCCCGTTCTGTCTTGTGTTTCTCTGTACTTGCTTCCTGTTTGTTTTCTCTGCCTCTGTCTTCCTTTGTGTCCTGCTCCTGCGTCTTCCGTTGTGTGTCCTTTTCGTGTCTGTTCCTTTGTTGTTCTCTTACTGCTTTTTTTTTCCATTCTCCTCTTTTTCCTCCATTTCTCCCTCCCCTCCTCTGCCCCTCTCTGTCTCCTCTGTTGTCTTCTTCTGGTCCCCTCTCCCTTCCTGTGTTTCCTCTCCCTCCCCCCCCTTGTTCTCCTCTCTCTCTTGTTGTGTATCCCGCACTCCTGCCCCCCTTTTTTCCCCTTTCCCTCAGTGTCTCCTTCCTCCTGCTGTCTTTCTTTGTTGTTTCTCTGGTCTCGGGGCTCTTCTGTTTTTTGGTCCCTTCTACTGCTGTCTTTTGGTTGTTTTCCCTTCTGTTGTCCTTGTGTCTTTTTGTGTGTCCTCATTCTGCTGCTTCTGTTGTTGCCTGTCTCCGCTTCTTGTTTTCTGGTGCTCGTACTCCTGTTTTTCCTTCTTGCCCTTGTTGTGTCTCTGCCTTTCTTTCTGTTTGTTCCCCTCTTTTCCTTTTTGTGTCTCTGACTACTCGTTTCCTGTTGTGGTTCTCTTCTGTTTTGTTGTTGTCTTGCAACTGCTTTTCTTTTGGTCTCTGTACTGCTTTCTTTGTTTGTTGTCTCTGCTACTGCTGTTCTTCGTTGTTGTTCTCTACTCTGTCTTCTTGTTTGTTTCTCCTTGCTGTCTTATGTTGTGTTTTTCTCTGCCCTCTTTGGGTTTGTGGGGTCTGCTTTGTTCGTCGTTTTTTTTTGCTCTCTCTCGGTTTGTCTTTTGTGTTTCTTCGCCCTTTTTGCTTCTCTGTTTCTCTTTTTTGCTCTCCCTTTTTCTTTTGGTTTGCTATTTTTCTGTTTTCTGCTTACTGCTTTTCATGTTGGGGTTCTTCAACGCTCTTTTGTGTTTTCTGCTACTTGTCCTTTTGTGTGTGTCTCGCTACTGCTTTTTCCTTTGTGTCTCTCCCTGCCTCTGTTTGTCCCCCTTTGGTTTCCTGTTTCTTTTTCTTCTTCTGTTTTTTTTTACTCTACTGCTGTTTTGTTGTGTTCTCTGTTGTCTTCTGTTGTCTTTTAAATGTGTTTCTTGGTCCTCTGTCTCTGTTTTGTTTTTTCTTTGTCTTTTTTGTTTGTGTCTCTTCTTTCTCTTTTTGTCTTTATGTGTTCCCCTTTGTTGTTCCTTACTGGGATTGGTGGTTCTCAATGTCTTCCTTTTGGGTTCTCTCCTTCTTTCCTGTTTTTTCCCTGTTTTTTCTTCTCTTTGTTGTTCTCTCCTACTGGTTTCCTTTGTTTCTCTCTACTGCCCTTTTCGGTTCGGGCCTGTTTGTTTGTCTCTGTTTGTTGGTTCTGTTTGCTGCTTCTGTTGTGTGTCTCTCTCTGTTTTTCTTGTTTTGTTTTCTGTTGTTTGTTCTTTCTTTGTTTTGTTTTTCTTCTGTTTTGTTTTTTTCCTTTGGTTCCCGCTTCTCTTTTTTGTGTTCTGCTGCTGTCTTCCTGTTGTGTGTCTCTGCTATGCTTCTTCCTGTTGTGTGCTCTCTCTGGTTTCCTTTTGGGCCTCTGCTCTGTTTCTGTTGGTTTTTTTGTCTCTTGTTGTGTCCTTTCTTTGTTGTGTGTTCTGCTCTGTTCTCCTGTTGTGTGTCTTCTACTGCCCCCTTTTTGTTCTTTCTCCTCTCTGTGTATTCCGTTTGTGTTTGGGGTTTGGTCTCCTCTGTTTGTTGTTTCTCGTTCTTTTTGGTTTGTTCTCTGTTCTTCTGTTTGTTTTTCTCTGTTCTCTTTTGTTGTGTTCTCCGCTCTCTGTCTTCTGTTTGTTTTCTCTCTTCTTTTTGGGTTTGGTCTCTTTTTTTTGTTTTTTTCCCTCTCTTGTTTGTGTCCGCTTGCTTCTTTTGTTGTCTTGTCTCCTTTTTCCTTTTGTTGTCTCTCCTGCTGCTTTTCCTGTTGTGTGTCTCTGCTACGCTGTCCTTTATCTTTGTTCCTTTTGTGTCTCGGGCCTTCTTTGTGTTTCGTTGTTCCCCTGTTCTCTTTTGTTTCTGATGTTTTTGTGTTGTTTTCTCTCTCTTTGTTTTTGCTCTCTGCTGTCTCCTGTTGTGTGTTTGGTCTGTTTCTGTTGTTTGTTCTGCTTGCTGTTTCCTGTTTGTGTTTTCCCTCTGTTCTTTTTGTTTCTCTGTCTGTTTTTTGTTGTTTCTCTGCTACTGTGTCTTCTTTGTGTTTCTGGCTCTATGCTTTCCTGTTGTGTTCTCTGACCTGTCCCCTTGTTCTGTTCCTTTTGTTTCTCGTTCTGTGTTCCTTTTGGTTTTTGTCTCTGATGCTGTCTTCTGTTGTGTTCTCGTACTTTTTCCTGTTGTGTGTCCTGTGTTCTTCCTTTGTGCTCTGCTCTGTTTCTTTTTGTTCTTCTGTTCTTGTTGTTGTCCTGCTGCTGTCCTTTTGTTGTCTCTTACGTGTTCTTGTTGTTTCCTCACGCTTCTCCTGTTGGGTTTTCCCCTCCTCTCCTGTTTTGTTGTGTCTGTTTTCTCTGTTTTGTCTTGTTGCTGTCTCTTCTGTGTGTCCGTCTGTGTTTTCTGTTTGTCTCCTGCTACTGCTGTCTTCTTTTGTTCTTCTACTGCTGGTCTTTGTGTGTTCTCTGTTGTTTCTTTTTTTTTTTTTCCCTATTTGTTTTTTTCCTTGTTTCTCTCTGTCTTCCTGTTGTTTCGCTTCTGGTCTATTTGTGTTCTCTGCCCGCTGCCCTTTGTGTGTCTCGCATCCTGTTTTGTTGTGTGTCTCTGCTACTGCTGCTTCCTGTGTGTGTCCTTTTGTTCTTGTTGTTGTCTCCGTGACTGCTGCCTTCTGTTTTTTTTGTTATGTACTGCTTCTTCTGTTTTGTTGTCCTGTCTTTTTGGTTTGTCTCTTCTGTCTTTTTTCTGCTACTGCTGTCTTTTTGTGTGTCCTCCCTCTCTGTTGTCTCCCAGGTGTCTTCTGTTTTGCTTTTTTCTCCGTTTTTTTTCCCTCTGTTTCGGGTTCCGTTTCTCTTTTTGTTTTTCCTGTTTTTCCTTTGTTTTGTTCTCATTGCTGTTTCCTTGTTGTTTCTCTGTTTTTGTTCTCTCCTCTTTCTTTGTTTGTGGTCTCCTGTTATTCGTCTCATTTTGTTTCCTGCTCTTTTTCTCCTTTTTTTTGTCTCCCTACTGCCTTTTTTTGGGTCTCTGGTTCCTTTTGTTGTCTCTCTTTTTTTGTGGTTCTCCTCTGTCTCTTGTTGTGTTCTCTTCTTTTCTATTTGTGTGTTTTTCTCTTTCTGTTTTGTTTTTCCCTCTTAACCTTTCCTGTTGTTTTCTGCCTTGTCTTCCTTTTGTTTCTTTTGTCCTTTTTTTGGTCTGCTGTACTGTTTCCGTTGTGTTCCTGTCTGTTCTTTTTGTTTTTCTTCTGTTGTTTTTCCTGTTTGTTTTTTCTTTTTTTGGGGGTTTTCCTTTCCTGTGTTTTTCTTTTTGCTTGCTGTTCTCCTCTTTGTGTATCCCCGCTTTGCTGTTTTGTTGTTTTGTCTACTCTGTTCCTTGGTTGTTCTTGCTTGTTGCTGTCTTGTCTCAAATGTTTTTCTTGGCTCGGGTTTTCCCCTTTGTGTGTTCTGCTTTGTTCTCTGTTCTCTTTTGGGTTTCTCTATTTTGTTCTCCTCTTGTTTTCTTGTTGTTCCTTCTTTCCTGTTGTGTTCTCTTTTGGGTTCTTCTAGTTGTGTTCTTGTGTCTGGGGCTCTTCTTTCTTGTTGTGTTCTCTGAAACTGTTTTTTTTGTGCTCTGCTATGGTCCTGTTGGTTCTCCCTGGGCTTCTTTGGTGTTCTGCTATGCTGTCTCCTTGTTTATCTCCTACTGGCCTTTCTTTTTGGGTCTTTTATCTTTTCTGTTTGTTGTTCTTTTGCTTCTTAGGTTTTCTGTTGTCTCTCTCGGGCCCCTTTGTTTTCTTTGTGTCTGTCTCTGCTGTCTTTTTGGGCCCTTTTTTGTTCTCTGTTTTGTGCTTCTTGTTGTGTTTTGTTTGCTTTTCCTCGGTGTTGTCTTGTCTCTTCCCTGTTTTGTTTGCGCTCCTTGTGTTCCCTGTTGTTCTCCTGTTGTGTGTCTTGAAACTGCTTCTTGTTGTGTTCCGCTACTGCTGTCTTCCTTGTTGTTTCTCTACTGCTGTTTTTGTGTGCCCTTGCTGCTGTCATGTTGTTTTGCCTGGGGTTCTGTTTTTGTCTCCACTCTGTCTCCTTTGGGTTCTTTTCTTCCTGTGTTCTTATGCTGTTTTCCTTTTTGTGTGTCTTGCTACGGGCTTTTCTTCCTTTTTGTGGGGTCTCGCTACTGCTGTCTTCCTTTTTGTTTTAATTTGGGCTATGCTTCTTCCTGTTTGTTCCCCTGCAATCCCTGTTTTCTATGTTGTGGGGTCTCGGCAACGGGCTGTTTTTTATGTTTTTTTGGTCTCTGCAAACAGCTGTCTCTCGTTGTGTGTCTCTGCTACGCATCCCCCCTGTTGTGTTTCTCTGCTACTGCTGTCTTTCTGTTGTTTTGCCCTTTTTTTCCATTGCTGTCTCTATTTTGTGTGTCTTTTGTTTCGGGCTGTCTCTATGTTGTGTGTCTCTGCGCGGCTGTCTCTCTGTTGTGTGTTCTCCGCTACTGCTGTTTTTCTGTTGTGTTCTCTGTACCTGCTTTTTCCTGTTGTGGGGTCTCTGTACTGCTGTCTTTTATTTTTGTGGGGTTTTCCGCTACTGCTGTCTTTCTGTTGTGTGTCTCTGTACTGCTGTTTTCCCTGTTGTGTGACTCTGCAAATGCTGTCTCTATGTTGTGTGTCTCTGCAACTGCTGTTTTTCCCTTTTTGTGGGTCTCTGTACTGTTTGTCTTCCTTTTTGTTTTGTCTCTTTTACGCTGTCTCCTTTTGGGTGTATCTCCGTTTCTGCTGTCTTCCTGTTGTTTTGTCTCTGCTACTGTGTCTCTATGTTGTGTGTCTCTGCAACTGCTGTCTCTATGTTGTGTGTCTCTGCTACAGCTGTCTCTCTGTTGTGTGTCTCTGCTACTGCTATCTCCCTGTTGTGTGTCTCTGCTACTGCTGTCTTTCTGTTGTCTGTCTCTGCTACTGCTGTCTCTATGTTGTGTGTCTCTGCTACTGCTGTCTCTATGTTGTGTGTCTCTGCTGCTGCTGTCTCTCTGTTGTGTGTCTCCGCTACTGCTGTCTTTCTGTTGTGTGTCTCTGCTACTGCTGTCTTCCTGTTGTGTGTCTCTGCTACTGCTGTCTCTATGTTGTGTGTCTCCGCTACTGCTGTCTTTCTGTTGTGTGTCTCTGCTACTGCTGTCTTCCTGTTGTGTGACTCTGCTACTGCTGTCTCTATGTTGTATGTCTCTGCAACTGCTGTCTTTCTGTTGTGTGTCTCTGCTACTGCTGTCTTCCTGTTGTGTGTCTCTGCTACTGCTGTCTCTCTGTTGTGTATCTCCGCTACTGCTGTCTTCCTGTTGTGTGTCTCTGCTACTGCTGTCTTCCTGTTGTGTGTCTCTGCTACTGCTGTCTCTCTGTTGTGTATCTGCGCTACTGCTGTCTTTCTGTTGTGTGTCTCTGCTACTGCTGTCTTCCTGTTGTGTGTCTCTGCTACTGCTGTCTTCCTGTTGTGTGTCTCTGCTACTGCTGTCTCTATGTTGTGTGTCTCTGCTGCTGCCTCCTCTCTGTTGTGTGACTCTGCTACTGCTGTCTCTATGTTGTGTGTCTCTGCAACTGCTGTCTTTCTGTTGTGTGTCTCTGCTACTGCTGTCTCTATGTTGTGTGTCTCTGCTACTGCTGTCTTCCTGTTGTGTGTCTCTGCTACTGCTGTCTCTCTGTTGTGTATCTCCGCTACTGCTGTCTTCCTGTTGTGTGTCTCTGCTACTGCTGTCTTCCTGTTGTGTGTCTCTGCTACTGCTGTCTCTCTGTTGTGTATCTCCGCTACTGCTGTCTTTCTGTTGTGTGTCTCTGCTACTGCTGTCTTCCTGTTGTGTGTCTCTGCTACTGCTGTCTTCCTGTTGTGTGTCTCTGCTACTGCTGTCTCTATGTTGTGTGTCTCTGCTGCTGCCTCCTCTCTGTTGTGTGTCTCCGCTACTGCTGTCTTTCTGTTGTGTGTCTCTGCTACTGCTGTCTTCCTGTTGTGTGTCTCTGCTACTGCTGTCTCTCTGTTGTGTGACTCTGCTACTGCTGTCTTCCTGTTGTGTGTCTCTGCTACTGCTGTCTTCTGTTGTGTGTCTCTACTACTGCTGTCTCTATGTTGTGTGTCTCTGCAACTGCTGTCTTCCTGTTGTGTGTCTCTGCTACTGCTGTCTCTCTGTTTTGTATCTCCGCTACTGCTGTATTCCTGTTGTGTGTCTCTGCTACTGCTGTCTTCCTGTTGTGTGTCTCTACTACTGCTGTCTCTATGTTGTGTGTCTCTGCAACTGCTGTCTCTATGTTGTGTGTCTCTGCAACTGCTGTCTTCCTGTTGTGTGTCTCTGCTACTGCTGTCTCTCTGTTTTGTATCTCCGCTACTGCTGTATTCCTGTTGTGTGTCTCTGCTACTGCTGTCTTCCTGTTGTGTGTCTCTACTACTGCTGTCTCTATGTTGTGTGTCTCTGCAACTGCTGTCTTCCTGTTGTGTGTCTCTGCTACTGCTGTCTGTATGTTGTGTCTCTGCTACTGCTGTCTTCCTGTTGTGTGTCTCTGCTACTGCTGTCTCTATGTTGTGTGTCTCTGCAACTGCTGTCTTCCTGTTGTGTGTCTCTGCTACTGCTGTCTCTATGTTGTGTCTCTGCTACTGCTGTCTTCCTGTTGTGTGTCTCTGCTACTGCTGTCTCTATGTTGTGTGTCTCTGCTACTGCTGTCTTCCTGTTGTGTGTCTCTGCTACTGCTGTCTCTATGTTGTGTATCTCCGCTACTGCTGTCTTCCTGTTGTGTGTCTCTGCTACTGCTGTCTCTATGTTGTGTGTCTCTGCTGCTGCTGTCTCTCTGTTGTGTGTCTCCGCTACTGCTGTCTTTCTGTTGTGTCTCTGCTACTGCTGTCTTCCTGTTGTGTGTCTCTGCTACTGCTGTCTTCCTGTTGTGTGACTCTGCTACTGCTGTCTTCCTGTTGTGTGACTCTGCTACTGCTGTCTCTATGTTGTGTGTCTCTGCAACTGCTGTCTTTCTGTTGTGTGTCTCTGCTACTGCTGTCTGTATGTTGTGTGTCTCTGCTACTGCTTTCTCTATGTTGTGTGTCTCTGCTACTGCTGTCTCTCTGTTGTGTATCTCCGCTTCTGCTGTCTTCCTGTTGTGTGTCTCTGCTACTGCTGTCTCTATGTTGTGTGTCTCTGCTGCTGCTGTCTCTCTGTTGTGTGTCTCCGCTACTGCTGTCTTTCTGTTGTGTCTCTGCTACTGCTGTCTTCCTGTTGTGTCTCTATGCTACTGCTGTCTTCCTGTTGTGTGTCTCTGCTACTGCTGTCTCTCTGTTTTGTATCTCCGCTACTGCTGTATTCCTGTTGTGTGTCTCTGCTACTGCTGTCTTCCTGTTGTGTGTCTCTGCTACTGCTGTCTCTATGTTGTGTGTCTCTGCAACTGCTGTCTTCCTGTTGTGTGTCTCTGCTACTGCTGTCTCTATGTTGTGTGTCTCTGCTACTGCTGTCTTCCTGTTGTGTGTCTCTGCTACTGCTGTCTCTCTGTTGTGTATCTCTGCTACTGCTGTCTCTCTGTTGTGTGTCTCTGCTACTGCTGTCTTCTCTGTTGTGTGTCTCTGCTACTGCTGTCTTCTGTTGTGTGTCTCTGCTACTGCTGTCTTCCTGTTGTGTGTCTCTGCTACTGCTGTCTTCCTGTTGTGTGTCTCTGCTACTGCTGTCTTCCTGTTGTGTGTCTCTGCTACTGCTGTCTCTCTGTTGTGTGTCTCCGCTACTGCTGTCTTCCTGTTGTGTGTCTCCCCTACTGCTGTCTTCCTTTTGTGGGGTCTTGCTACTGCTGTCTTCTTTTGTGTATCCCCGCTAACTGTTGGTCTTCCTGTTGTGTGTCTCTGCTACTGCTGTTTTTCCTTTTTGTGGGGACCCTGCTGCTGCTTTTCTCAAATGTTGTGGGGTCTTGCTGCTGCTGTCTCTTGTTGTGTTTCTCTGCTCCCGCTTTCTCTCTTTTGGTGTGTCTCTGCTACTGCTGTCTTCCTTTTTGTCTCTGCGGGTGCTGTCTCTTTTGTGGTCCCCTTTTCCCTTTTGCTTTTTTCCGGGTTTTGTTGCAAGGGGTGAAAAGGACATTCGATTGTTTTGTATGTCAACCCGTGCTTTTAAAAATGTCTGCAGTCTCAAACTCCTTTGATCCTGCATCTTTAATAAAAAGGATCACCCCGGTTTGCAAACAGCCAAAAGGGCTGCAATAGGCCAAGGTTGGCGAATAACAAAACCCCATGCTCTTTTGGAGTTTGTTCCTTTCCTTGGTTTAAAAAATAATAATTGTCCGAGAAAACCTTTCCCCTTTTTTTTTTTTTGGGGGGGCCCCCAAAAACCCCCCTTTTTTTAAAAAACCTTTTTGGGGTTTTTGGGGGGGGGGGTTTTTTTTTTGGGGGGGGGGGGTTTGGGGGGGGGGGGTTTTGGGGGGGGGGGTTTTTTGGGGGGGGGGGGGGGGGGGGGGGGGGGGGGGGGGGTTTTTTTTTTTTGGGTTTTGGGGGGTTTGGGGGGGGGGGGGTTTTTTTTTTTGGTTTTTTGGGGGTGTTTTTTTTTGGGGGTTTTGGGGGGGTTTTTTTTTGGGGGGGGGGGGGGGGGGGTTTTGGGGGGTTTTTTTTGGGGGGGGGGGTTTTTTGGGGGGTTTGGGGGGGGGGGGGGGTTTTTTTTGGGGGGGGGTTTTTTTTTTTTGGGGGGGGGGGGTTGGGGTTTTGGGGGGGTTTTTTTGGGGGGGGGGTTTTTTTTTTTTGGGGGGGGGGGGTTTTTTTTTTTTTTTTTTGGTTTTTTTTTTTTGGGGGGTTTTTTTTTTGGGGGTTTTTTTGGGGGTTTTTTAAATTTTTGGGGGGGGGGGGGGGGGGGGGTTTTTTTTTTTTTTTGGGGGGTTTTTTTTTTTTTTTTTTTTAAAAAAAGGGGGGCCCAAAAAAACCCTTTTTTGGGGGGTTTTTTAAACCCCCCGGGGGAAAAAAAAAAGGGGGGGTTGCCCCCTTTTGGTTTTTTTGGGTGAGTGGTTACACCAAGGTTGCATAATATAGCTCTTTGTATTGAAATTGGGGGGCACAGTAGCATCATAGAGTCCCCTATCTGTGGGGGGAACGTTTGTCAAACCACCGCCGGACTCTTATGAGGCTGCAACAACAGGGAAATGTCCTCCTGGCTAGCTGGTGCTACCGGGGTTGTGGTGGACTGAGACTCGAAAGAAGCCGACGCAAAGCTAATGTTAGCTTCCTCTGGCTGCACAGCGACATTTGAGAGACCAAAAACCCAGACAACTTTTTCAGCTTACTTGTGTTCTCCTTATGCTCGTGTTTACATTTTCTCTTCTGTGTGCCGCTTTTGTATTTAGGTTTGCTGAACATGGTTACATCACTGACTTCGCTTAGACTATCGTTAATGTTGTGTCGCTATATAGCTATTGCTAAAAACAGTGGTCAACACTATCAAAAAATTGACGTCTACGCGTTATCACAACGGGGGGGTCATCGATTGGATAAATTAGCATATCCATCCCAGCAAGCCTTTCTACTTTGTAACTTTCGAGAATAAAATTAGATGTGTGGTGGGTAAAAATAATTTATTTTCAAATATTCTTAATCAAATTTGCAGTTTTGGTCTTACACTTTGTTATATACTGTATTGGGTACTGCATATGATGTTAGCCAGTCTTAATGTGCAATGGCAAGTAAATTCCTAAAAAGCTTGAGTTTGTTCAGAATAAATATTTTAACTTGAATCTGTTTTGAGACTTTACATCTCTTTAATCTTAATTTCACTTGAACATGTAATCTTGATTTTCACAGGAAAATATCTATTTATGTAAAGCCAATTTTCTTATTCTTACACTCTTGACAGAAAATTACAAAACCATTGAGTTTAATTAAATTAAACACTAATTGTAGGTAATTCATATAGATAATCTTTAATGCAACGTAATTTATTGAGCACAGTTTGTACACTGAATTTAATTGAGTTCATCCCCATGTGTGATTGGGTTTACTTTACTAAGAAACGTTTATCCAATTTAGTAATTTGGCTACTACTAGTAATGTGTACTTGATTTTTATGAGTTTAATTCAAATTATGTTGTTGTTTCTACTTAGAAAAGCCCTGAAGTTGATTCAACTCAAAAAGGCCAATGCAAAATGTTACCTCACTTTTTATGAGTTATGAAAAGAAGATTGGCCATTTTTCACATATTGTGTTATGTTTTCTGGGTAATCTGCTAGATCAAGAAGATTGATACATGTGACTAACATATGTATTTATGTATATTCTTAAGATATTCAGTATAAATAGGCCTCAGGTATAGGGAGGTAGGGGTAGGAAATGAGGAGTAGGTTGGTTTGGATGAAGGGGAAGTATCGATGGCACTGGAGCATACCCCAGAGGGACTGAATACTCACAGGACGAACGAAGGCTGGAGGTCGATAGGAGCAAGGACAGGGAATGGGATGGGTGAGGGCTCTTTTCGTGTGTGTGTGTGTGTGTGTGTGTGAAACCTTTGTACACAGTAAACAATAAGGTGCGAAAAGAAGATTGGAGAGGAATGGAAAATTCCATCAAGAATACACAAAGTTCCTAAGTGATGCCATTGGCAAGGGCTACGCGGAGAAAATACCACAGCATCAGTTAGACCGTGCTGATGGAACAGTCTGGTACCTTCCACATCACAGAGTATATCATCCACAGAAAAGAAACTTGCGTGTTGTGTTTGACTGTGGAGCTGTGTTCCAGGGAACCTCCCTTAACAGCCAATTGCTGTAAGGAAGTAATCTAGTGACACCATTCAGGCAAGAACCGGTGTCCTTGATGGCATTTGTGGAAGCCATGTTCCACCAGGTTAAGGTTGCTGAGGAAGATGTGGACTTATTTAGGTTCTTGTGGTAGCCTGGGGGTGATTTAAAGCAGGAGATTACCGAATACCAGGAATACCGAATGAGGTGTGTCATCACCAAGTTGTGCCAGCTATGCTGGTGGAGTGTTCCTTTAAGTCTACTGACATTTCTTTTAGTTACAATTGTGGAAAGGATTATTGGCACCCTTGCATTTTATGCAGATAATATATCTTCTGAAATAATTGGAAATTGAAAAAAAAAAATGAAAAGAAAAAATGTGACCATGCCAATAACTATTGGCACCCTTCAGAACAATTAAAATCAACTTTGTTGGAGGAAATAGATTCTCCTTTCATTTCCAGTGTAATTCAACTCACCTGACAGGTTACAGACATTTTAAACTCGTGGTGTATTTTGTGTACTGACAATGGTAAATGAACACTATGTTGAAGGTTAATATTAAAGGTTAATCTCTACACGTTATGATAAGATATTATCAATATATTCATATTGGGAGAATATTAATATCACTGTATTCATATTGGGGAAATATTAGGTCAAGATGAAAACAAGTTGTATAACCAGTATAACTAGTGATTGTGTAATTATGTGCAGACGTGCAGGAATTCTTGTTCTCCCCTTCTGTTCTTTTCCTCTCCTTAAGCGACAAACAGCCCGATTGGAATCATGCAGAGCCCATGGGTGAAATCATGGGTCAGACTGACCTGGGCTTGTGTCCAGTAAACTGAAGGCTTTGAGTTATCATCTGGCCTGTTCCCACCATTGAGTAACCAATCAGATCTCTCCAGCTGCAAACAACAGGCCGGTTACTGGAAATAATCTAAAAGTTTGCCAAAAGATTGCCAAGAGGAGAAGGACAGAGAGGAGGGGGAAAAATCCCATTGGTAGGAAGACCAAAGGAGGAAGTATCCTAATTACTATATAACCTGTGTGCATTTCATGTAATCTTTAGTCTTGTACTCTGCAGAGACAAACTCAGGCCCTTTTTTGTAATAAAAGGTTCTTTAACAAGAGACTTCTTCTTCTGGGTGATTTTTCCCACTACATAATTTTGGCGTCACGAACAGGATTGGAAAGAGCAAAGCAACGAGGACAACTTTTTAAAGACCCTCGAGGCGCAGTCTCGTCGGGGGCGGCAGTCCTTCCCACAGACAGACAAAGTGGCCACTATAAACTGAGGTAAGCGCTTGTTCGCTTATTCTCCGTGTGGGGGAGGGACTCTGGTAAGACCAAACTTAATTTGGCTCTCCAAACAAATAATCTAAAATTGATGAAGAAGAAGTACTAACTGGTGTGAATGTGAAGTGCGCAGAATAACAAGAAGTGCTAAGAAGCAGCACTAATTGGTGTGAATGAGAAGTGCACAGAATAACGAGGTTATTAAGAAGCGCTAAAACTGGATTAATAAAAAGTACTAGGTGTCAGGGAAAAGACAGCCGCTCTGAAAAAGTTTCACAGGTCTGAACGGACAGGAACCAGTGTCAGGACATAAGAAGTGTTTCTGTGGATACCGCTGTGACAGGGAGCGAGGGACTGTAGCCCGCCGGAGATAAGAGACTGCAGTAGGCTATTGTCTGTGAGCCTAAATTGGGTTAAGGATAATCTCAGGCCTGTTTGAGTCTGGAATTTAGTGTAGTAAGAATATAAGAGGTAGAGAAAGTGGAACTTGCAGGTTGTTTGCCCTGGGATTTTGGTGGTCTGTGTGTACCGCTGTAGGGTTTCATAGAAACCTTACATAACCGTTGTTGCTGAAAGGTTATGGGCCGTCGAGGGCGAATCAGCTGCAACTGACTATAATATATAATGATGATATATATAATATATCATCTATGAGCAGAGCAAGTACTCCAAAAGAAAACTCTGAAATAAACTAAGTTCCCCCTCTAGAGGCAGACCTACCTAATCATATAGTCAGGAGTCCTGGCCTAGATGAAATAAGATTTGTACAAATAAAAAGTAGCTACTGAACTGTATATAAGTGTATACCAGTAAATGTAATCAATGCCTCGGGTGTTGGGATTGTCTAACTGAGTAAAAAGAACAGAATAATAAAGAATCAAACTAAAAAAGGAACACTGTTTTCTATGTGCATATTGGTCATTGCATTCACAACGCTGTGTGAAGGGGTAAAAATATAACTGGGTAAGAGTGATAAAAATTATAGATCCAGGGAGGAGCGGAGAAGTACGGCCAGAAAAAGCGGTCTCTCTGCTCGGCATCTCAAACGAATTAGTCTGTTCCAGGGGTATTATACATATTATTTTAGGGGTCTCTACAGTTTACCAAGGATAAATTGTGTTGAAATTGATGAGTTAAAATTGAAAAGCAAGAGAACGATATAAAGTGGGCTTGTGGGATTGAATGCCTAATCTGCTCGAACCTACTGAGATTCAATTAAAATTGTGAAAAGCAACAAGTGGTTACTTTATTCATTTCTGAACCAACAACAGACACAAAGTCCTGTTAGAAAAAAAAAAGAACAATAATAATAAAAATAACTTGCTCAGGTTAATTTTGGAAAAAGGAATAGAGTGGGAGAGAGGACTAAAAATACTTCAGAGGACAAAGGTGATATATCTGATTGTCTGTTTGGGCTATTGAAAGAAAAAAAAAAAGGGGTTTATCTTTCTCAGATCAGAATTGAAATCTTCAAAACTACTTGTTCAACCTCCACATTATCTAGTCATTTGTGAACACCATAAAAGCAACTTTTCATTCTTTTGAATAAATTACACATGCTTTAGCACATTTATGCAAATGATTATGTATAGCTGTCTGCTGTTTCCTGCATTGCCAATAGCTCATGTCATGTTGATTGAAATGTATTGCTGTTGAGTGGGCTTGCCCCCCAGAGCATTCAGTCATTGGTTTGTTGCGTGAGCTGTTGTGTGCAGGGTGATTGGGCCGGTTATCGTAATCTGTCAGGCATAATTTCTATATATTTCTATTGAATTTTTGTTGTAAATGAGCCCTGGGTTGATGAGCTGCTCTTAGGTGAATCATGACTTTTGTTGCAGTTTTGCTCAGTTGCTTTGGCTCGGTTTCTCCGGTGACAGTTGAAGTCATCGGGGCAGCGTGTAAAATTCTTCAAAGCATTTTTCGTTTGTTTTCTTTTTGATTACCATTTGCAAATGTTTTGGCGCGTTTGGGAAAATGACCAGCGATTGTGACTGATAATTTGAATAGCTGGTGGTTGTGTGTGTCTTTTGAAATTGATATATAGTGTGCCGGAGCGACTGAGGAAAACTGTAGAAGCGGAGAAAATAGGAATCACAGTAGGACATATAACACATACATACACAGAGGATTGTACAGTAGGAACATATAGGAAGCACCCACAGTGTCAGGAAAATGGACGGGAAACCATCATCAGCAGTAGGGGTGATAGCTCAGCAGTGTCCCCTGATAGCAGATGAAGTGCAGAAATGCTCAAAAAAGTGGAATCAAAGAACGAAGGGAAACCCTAACCCATGGCCAGAGGAGGGAACATTTGACGTGGAGCAATGTGAGGAAATGGAGATTCTGATTAAAAATCATAAATCCAAAGGCAAAAAGAGGCAGAGTAAGAGGGAAAGAGAGCTAGAAGTGTTAAAGCTCAGGGACAGAGACTTAGAGAAGCAATGAAAAAGCATGTCAAGAGGGTGTTGAAAGAAAGGCCAAAGTCAACTCCAGCCCCACCTCCGTACTCTATCCAAATGCCAGTGCGTAAACCAGCTGAAGAGGTACGGAGAAGAATTATGGCTGGAGAAGGAAGAAGGCAAAGCAGCTGTGCAGAGAAAGGAGAACGTGAGAGAGGAATTGAAAACGAAATAGGAATGATAGAGGAGCAACTAGGCAAGCTGGGTGTGACATACAGAGAATACACCGAACAAGGAGCGGTCGGAAAGAGTCAAAAGAAAAAAACACTAAGGGAAGCCACTGAAGAGAGAGTAGTAAGGGAGGGGAGGGGTGGGGGCCCCAGACAGAGGCCCTAACCAGCTCACAGATGGAGGATGGAGCGATGGGAGGAGTGGAAAGAGGAAACATGAGCGGTGAGATCATGCTGATGTCAGGACAGCTGAGTCGCTGCCCATCTTTCGCCGCAGGCTGAAAACCCACCTCTTCAAGAAACACTACCCTGACCCTTCCTCTTAGCCTTGCCTATTTGTCGTCAATTATTTGAGCTCTTGTTTATTGGGTCTTGTTTATTTGATACACTTATTTGTCTTAGCTCTTGTTTATTTGATTCACTTATTTGTCTTAGCTCTTGTTTATTTGATTTTCTTATTTGTCTCATTTGTTTAAGAAAAAGTAGGTTGCTAACTTATTGCACTCTTACCTTAACACTAGTTATGCTCTTAGTTGCTTGTTTAGGAAGGAAATGCACTTACGATTTCTGGTGACTAGTAGTTTTCTTGCCTACCTATGTTGAATGCACTTATTGTAAGTCGCTTTGGATAAAAGTGTCTGCTAAATGACTGTAATGTAAATGGTGACGTCATGGGATGGCCCAGCCCACAACACAGTGCCCCCTGGTGGCGAAAGGACAAAACCTCAACTACACTCCATGACGGACCATGGACATGGAGGGGTTAATGAGACGCCTTCCCAACATCCATGAGGGAGCCAATGCATGGATACATTCATTCAAGGATGAAACAATTGCCACGGTTCTGGCAATAGGAGATGTGAAAGCATTATTGGGGAAGACACTGGGGAAAAATGAGATGGAGGAACTCCTGATGGCTGCAGAAATGGCCAACTGTGTGGCCACACAAGGACATGACAGTGATCTGTTCAATAAGCATCGCAACAAATTGTGGACAGCGCTCAGGCAACGTTTCCCCAGCAGAATCCACCCAGACTCCATCAAAACGACTCCATTGAAAGATGATGAAAGTCCCCAAGCGTATGTACATCAGACCGGAAAAGACTGGATAAGACAAATAGGCTCAGATCCAGAAGCTGATGCATTCCATCAGGCAGCTCTCAGAAAAGCAATAGTAGAGGGCCTGCCACAACAAGCACAGAGCAGAATGACAGAAGTGGTCGGTTTGTACAATATGCCATTCACACAATTCACTGACAATATTGTGCATACGGTAACCAAACACAGAAGTCAACTTCAAAGACAGAAAAGAGAAGACGAGGAAGCCAGGAGGAAGCTCATCCAACAACAACTGACTGCAGGGAAAAAGCTCAGCAATGGTTAGCAGAGCAACCCAAGCAGGTGCAGTTAGACTCAGGCGCAATCATCCTGGGGAGACAGGGAGCAGCCATGATGGTAGAAGATTCTTCCTATTTGCAGAAAGAGTTTTCAATAGCAAATAGCCATCCGCACATAACACTCCTTGTAAACCCAGGGTTTGAATCTAAACACTTAGGGCCAATGATGAGGGAAGCTAGTCAAGCTAAATACGAGCCCACACAGTGTCCATTAGTATGGCATAGCATAGACAAAAATTACATTAAGATAATGATATCTGGCTCAGGGATAGCACATCCACAGGTCATAAAGCTGTGTAAATCAAAAGATGGATTTGAAAGAAGAAATGCTGGCCACAGTTCCCGCTAATCTATGGTCACAACATGACACAGACGTGGGACTCATTAAGTCAGCACAACCAGTAGAATTCAGACTAAATCCAGGGTGCAGACCCCCCTGGAGAAATCAATATTCTCTCAAACCTGAAGCAGAGGCTGGAATTGAAAACACAATCAAGGGACTTTTGAAAGCTGGGGTACTAAATAAAAACTAAACTAAACTAAAATACAGAAGCTGGTATGGAAAAATGTGCTGTACTCACCTGCTCCAGACAGTGGATGTTGCATCATCAGCAAATATAGGTGTGAGGTTTGAAGAGGTTGATGGGAGGGTGGTTGCACTATAATCAGGATATTCACATGAGGTTGATGGCAGGCTGCTGAGTGCACTATCACCAGGGTGGGCCAAAATATTTCAAAAGTACATCTAAAAAAATGGTGTTAATATTATGAATTACACAGTAACCATTTACAGTAATTTCTCTTAACTCAACAAATATAACCTATAGCTAGTTATTTTCATCGCTATTTGTTCTGTTTCTCTCATAAATGGCTTTCAGAAAGGCCTTCAGTGTATTTGACCTAGAACTATTATAATGTATTATAATATTACTATAATATAATATTATACTGTTATTATTTCAAATAGCTATGGTTAAGCCTTTAAGATAGGTAGAAAATGCAATGAGAATTCAGTCAAAGGAAATACGATAATGATAATGTGGTCAGTGCTAATCAAATATCAATCATGGTAAACTATCCATCATGGTGATCTATCATCAATCAATCAATCATGAAAGTTCAAAACTAGTTCAACACTATTCAAAACAGCAGCAAAAGTAGCTATGGACAACAATAAGGGATGGATTACCCGTAATCACTATTTTTAATGCTCTCCCTCCCTCCCATTTCATCAGTTGTCCTGTTATGAATCATGCTGTGATTGTCCGTGTTGCGCTAGCTAGCTGCCATCCCCCATCCCCCGCACTAATAAACTCAGTCCTCCATCATGGCTTAAGTAGGCTATTTTTCTTTATTTAAGCCAAAATTTAGTTTATATCAAAAAATGTCATACCTCTTTCTTTGCCTCTTTTTTCCTCCTCTTCTCCGCTGAGCACCAGAATGTTTTGTCCTTTTTGACATGGCGTCACGTCCGCTGCCAGCCAGCCAGGTAGAGTCGGTGAGTCACCCATCCCCCCACAAACAGAGCAGACATTCCCATACATGATGACTTGATTGCCTAGTAGTATGTAGTCGGTGTCGGAGCCAAATCATTTAAGTTGTTGACAAGAGCAGAGTTTTATGATTTATCAAACTTTATGAAGCCAACCCCCTTTTTGAGTTTGAGTTTTGAGTACTTAGTTTGATTGGCCCTTGCCCCTTAGCTCCACCTTACGTAAGCGGACGCAAGACGCCATATGAGGAAGTGTTTTTTAGTTTGAAAAACGGCGTCCTAGTGAGCGTGAAGGCGAGACAGTTTTTCAACCACACACATTGCTACTGAACCCTTTTGTTTGTTTGATACTGAAACATTTTTTGATCGCCCTTTTGATGCACCCCTTTTTGACACACACACACATACACAGCATACTTCTATTTGTGCAACTTTGTTATTCATCAACCCTCCGGAGCCACCTGAGAATCGACATCTACGGGGCGATAGCAAGCAAAGGAAACAGGTGCGTTTGTTGTGCACAGTGGTGCGTTGAAGCTGAACTTCACTCCTGCTAGGGCAGTGGCTAAAAGTGTTTTTAAAGCCACTACAGTCGGCGTAGCACATTTTGAACGCTGGCGCCCTATTTAATTATTAGTGAGTGATTGTATGTGTGATTTTGCTAGTGTATATTTTTGTATTTTGTATGGGGCACTAGTTTTTTTTTCTTCTTGATTTGGCGCCCCTAGAGATGGATGTCACCCATGGCAACCACCTATACAGGCTATGCCCAGGGCCGGCCGTGAGGAGGCCACTAAAGACCCTGCTACTGAAAGAGAAACACAAGAAGGCCTGATTGAGCTTTGCTAAATCCCACCTGGACAAACCTAAATCCTTCTGGGAAAATGTTCTGTGGACTGATGAAACCAAATTAGAGCTCTTTTGGAATGCAGATCAGCACAACAAAATTAAGCTTTTATGGAAAAGAACACCCTACCTACAGTTAAATATGGTGGAGGTTCCATAATACGGTGGGGCTGTTTTGCTGCCTCGGGTACTGGACATCTTGAACGTATTTAGGGCATCATTAAATCAGAAGATTACCAAGGCATTTTAGAGCAAAATGTGCTACACTACTAAGTGTCAGAACACCAGATATCAAACAAAGGTCATGGAACCTCAAGCAGGACAATGACCCAAAACACACCCAAAAGCACCCAGGAATAGTTCAAGAGAAAACTTTGGACTTCTAGCGTGTGCTTTGTTATGATCAATGATGAAAATTAGGGGCGTCCTGGTGGCTCAGTGGTCTAAGACGTCATACTGACAAAATTTACGCCCCCCCCTCATAGTGATTAATGCTACTTCACCAATAGACCATATAAAATACATCTAAGTAAAGCGCTGCAACGCAAGAACAGTAGTAGTTAATATGTACCGCCTCCTGTCAAAAAGTTTGATGGATTGACCTTTGACCCCATTTGATTGATTGACAGCTTGTCAAAGTTGACAGTTTTGATTGACAGCTTGTCAGTATTTGACAGTTTTGATTGACAGCTTGTCAGTATTTGACAGTTTTGATGGATGCCCTATTGACGTCCTTTTGATTGACAGCTTGTCAAAGTTGACAGTTTTGATTGACAGCCTGTCAGTAATGTGTCAGCTTTGAATGATGCCCAGTGTGATGTGTCATGTTGTGACCTTTTAATTATTTAATGATCCTAATGATGAGGTATTTCCGGGTGTGTGGGTGGAAGCGTCATTCATTTGTGCTTTTGATCCTGAAAGGGGGGTATTGACCAACTGAGGGGCATTGGGGGTGTGTGACATCTGGAGTGCTATGGGAAAGTGTTTTTGTTTTATGATCCTATTGATCAGAAGCGTATTTTCGACCGGAAGGTTGAAAAAGAAAAAGAGAAAAAGAAAAAAAAAAAGAGGCGGGATTTAAAAAAAGGTTAAATACGGAGACGGAGACTAATGGCGTCATCATTTGGAAGCTCATTTTGGAAGCAATACCATCCGCTATGGCCGCCTCTCCAACACCCTCACAACCCATCGAGGATCAACCCATGTCGGGTAGCTTGAGCTATCAGAGCCCGGACCCTGAGAACCGATACGATGATGTGCCGGTGGTCGCACCGATTGCGCCCGTCAGAAGAATCAAACCCCGGCGTCTGACTAGCGATGATCCGTGGGTATGTTGCAAGCAGTTGTTCAACAAGAAACTACCGCAAGATGAGACAGCAAGAGGTGATGGATATGAAGGACATGATGATGAAGATAAAGAAAATAAGCCATGGCTGTGTGGACATGATGAATATCTAGGCCGACAGAACCTCACATTCCTCAGAGAAGTGGAAGAAGATATGAACGGGATCGACGTTGCTGAGCAAACAGGTCAAGCGAAGACAGATGTTGGAGGGCCTGCTCAAGACTTGTCCCCGCGTCTACCTTCAGAGGCTGTAGATCTTTTAAAGGCCACTACATGCATATGTATCGAAAAGCTTCTTAATACAAAGCTGGAGCAAGACTGTTGGGGTTGTCAAACAAACCACCCTAGCCAAAGAAGGCATACCTGTGTATATGGAGTACCAGCCTATTACTTTACTGACAAAGTATGTGATAAGCTATTTACAAAGTCTTTCTTAGAAATATTAATACAAGTTTTAGGGCGCACTCTGAATATATATACAACACCTGACAAGATTCTTGGTGTGGCTGAAACAGTGGCTGTCGAGCTACAAGCAGAGAGCGACATTGACAAGAAACTGGTTGAGATAAAAGAAAAACTCATCACCCCTGCCAATGAATCTAACATCTTTGAAGCTGTACAGAGCTGGGTGGTGTCCTTCTAGAGAACTGAATGAACGAAACGGCGAATACAGCTGACTGTGACAACAAACCATATATCTATTTTTTATTATTTTTTATTTCAATAATCATGTATGGGGTATCGATATTGTGAATAAGATTGGGTGTCTATGTATCTATTTGTACATGTATGTTGATGTATGAGCAAAAACAAAACATGTAAAAATAAAATGACCCATTCCATAACATAAAGACTGTTTGACTCCCATTCTCTTCTCATTTGGTTTACGGCATCACCCATGGATAGTACCTTAGAGAAAATTTATTATGACCCTGCAAACCCAGGGTCATTTGGAGGTATTAGCAAATTACACACCGCTGTAAAAGAAAATATCGGCGTGGCTCCACCTCTACAAGATATAAAGAAATGGTTATTTAAACAAGATGCTTATACATTACATGCACCGCTATTCAAAAACTTTAAGAGGAATAGGGTTCTAGTTAACGGGATAGATGGACAGTTTCAGGCAGACTTGGTGGAAATGGGTCAGTATTCAGATGCAAACGATGGTGTGCGTTATATTTTGACAGTCATCGACGTCTTTTCAAAATACGCATGGGTTCGCTGTCTGACTTCTAAGACCGGGAATAATGTGACCAAGGCTTTTCGTGACATTCTAACACATGGCCGTGTACCCAAGAAACTACAAACAGACGCCGGAAAAGAATTTTATAATAAGTCGTTCCAAGGACTGATGGAAACGTATAATATTAAGCATTTCTCAACGTCAAACGAGACCAAGGCTAGTGTGGTGGAACGCTTCAACAGGACTCTAAAAACTCGTATGTGGAGATATTTAACGGCGGTTAATTCACATCGTTATGTAGATAAACTGCAGGATATGGTGTTGAGCTACAACAGCACTTATCATAGATCGATCAAAATGTCTCCTGATCAAGTGAATCAAGACAATGAGAAAGATGTGTTTAACAATCTATACAAAACAAAGCCCGAATCACCTGTTGAATTTAAGTTTGATCTGGGCGACACCGTTAGAATTTCAAAGCTTCGCGGTGCTTTTCGAAAAGGATATGAACAGACTTTTACAGATGAATATTTTACAATAACCCAGCGTTTAGCACGCCGACCCCCCGTCTACATATTAAAAGACCACGCAGGAGATGTGTTACAGGGTACTTTTTATGAGAAAGAGTTGCAACAAGTAATCATCGGTAAAAACAAAGTGTTTAAGATAGAAAAGATATTGGCTAGAAAAAGACAGGGGCGTAGAAAAACGATGCTGGTTAAATGGCTAGGATGGCCCGACAAATTCAACTCCTGGGTTTCAGAGAGTCACATATCTAATGCTTAAACACATAAACATCATTCTACATTGTGCAGAGTAGGTGTAAGCACCTATCCGCTAATATGACCAACGAGGGTTTTTTTGTGACATTACCCAGTAATGCGTCATCTTCAGTTTATCCCCAGAATAAGATATGGAATTATAGAACAAAATTAGCTAAGACTATAAATCTCAAGGATGCGTATGAAGTAGGGGTCATCGAAGTTCAATACCCCGGCACATGGAACAGTTTTTCAGAGCATGAGGCCAAAGCGAGTATGATCGATATTAAAACGCAAAGTTTAGACACTATATCTATACCAGTGGGACATTATGACGGTATATCCAGGATCCTAGAAGAATTAAATTCGGCTATTACTCAAAACGGAAGCTTTAGAATACAACTACAATATGACAGCATTAGAAACTATGTGGGTCTATCCGGAGACCAAAATATAGGCATTGCATTTCAGGGACAGCTGGCTCATATTCTTGGATTCACACCCGGAGTTACTTTCTTTGGGCTACAGACGCCTGGTAAGCCGTCTGACGCAGTCTATTACGCAAAACACCCGGCTGATATCCATGGAGGATGTTACAACATGTTTATTTACACAGACATAGTCGATTATCAGATCGTTGGAGATAGCCACGTTCCCCTCCTCCGAAGTATTAATATTACAGACACGCGTAAGAAACACCCCATTCTGATGTTTGACAAGCCACACTACGTGCCTCTCTCCAAATCTACTATCGGCGACATCGAGATCAGTCTAAAGACAGACCAGAACCAACCAATTCCATTCACCTACGGAAAAGTCATCATCAAACTACACTTTAGACCTATTAGACAGAGACTATAGACAGTCAAAATGGTATCCAGTCCGCGCTATGATGCCGACAGATACACAGCGTATTATTTGAATCAAGCTGGAAGTGCTCTTCCGGGATATTACGGCACCAGTACACAGTATGGAGCAGGGCTTGGCGGCATGTTCCGCAGTCTATTCAGAATGGCACTCCCTCTATTCAAAAAAGGCCTGACCATCGCTAAACCACATCTAAAATCTGCCGCCAAAAACATTGCTAGCGATGTGTTCGCTAATATAGCAAACGCCGCCACAAGACACAGAATGCAACAGCAGGATGGGTCGGGCATGGTCGCCGTCGTTAAAAGACCAATTAAATTCCCGCCACACAGCCGTGGGCGGGCCCATAATTCTAAAAGACGCAAGAAATCAAATAAAGCGTCGGTCACTGTAAGAAGAACATCAAACCCTAAAGGTCGTAAGATTACTGCGAAGGATATATTTTAATTTCATTAGAAAAATGGCCTTACTACACAGTATGTCAGAGGAATGTGTTAAGAGTGAATTGGACCTCTTTACTCTACCGATGACACAAATGGCAATAGAAAAATCCACATATCAAGAGATACCGCCTCTGTCGGCCATCACGGACACGGGACCTTTGGAGTTTTACATATCGGCAAGCAGCGAAGACTATATCGATTTAAACAACACTTTTGTGTTTCTACGTGTTAAAATCACGAAAGCTGATGGTACAGATATAGGAGCATTGGATGAAGTAGGGCTGATCAACTACCCTGGCTGTACACTATTCTCCCAGGTCGATATCACCCTGGGGGATAGATTGATTACGCAGTCTTCAAATACCTACCCGTATCGAGGCATACTAGAATGTTTGCTAAACTATGGATCGGAAGCTTTGGAGTCCCAATTTACATGCGGGCTTTTTATTAAAGATAGTGCCGGCTACATGGACGATTCATCATCTTCAGGAGAAAATGAGGGGCTAAAAGAGAGAGCTCGACATACGGCACACAGTCATGTCGTAGAACTGATTGCGCCTGTTCACGCCGATCTATTTTTTCAAGAAAAATTATTATTGAACGGGGTTGATCTTAAAATTAAATTCATTAGAGCAAAAGATGATTTTTGCATCATGTCTCATGGTAGTACACAATACCGTGTTAAAATTGTGTCTGCTAGCGTCTATGTTAAAAAGGTTTCTGTAGCACCTAGTATCAAGCTGGCCCACGCCAAAGCATTGACCCATACTAATGCTAAATACCCAATCGATCGTGTCTATCTTAAAAACTACTCCATACCGGCCGGTACCAGAGTTTGTAATCAAGACAATCTTTTTTTGGGTCAGATACCTAAATTTATCATTATAGGCTTTGTTGACAACGAAGCATTCACAGGGAACACTGGTCGCAACCCCTTCAGATTTCAACATTATGATACAGAGTTCCTAGCTATTTATACCGACGGGCAAACATATCCGTCAAAACCTTTCCAACCAGATTTTAAAAACGGTCAGTATGCCCGCGAGTATTTTCAATTAATTCAGGCAACAGGGCGACAGCTGAAAGACCGAGGTCTAGCCATCGATCGTGATGATTTTGACGACGGATATACATTGTTTTGTTTTAATCTTGAACCTGACGAGGGTTGTGGACAACACGTTTCACTGATCAGAACAGGAAATGTACGGCTAGAGGCACGGTTCAGAACAGCTCTGGCTAGAACCGTCAACCTGATCTGCTATGCTGTTTATGACTCTATTATCGAAATATCCAATCGCAGACAAGTACTATTGGACCACTACTAAGTCACCACCGTAAGATGAATACCCTAGAGCTGACATCGGTTATTGAAAAATTCGCCAAAAGGGCTTCTTTTTTGGGAGTGTTTGCCTGTGATCAGATTCCCTACGATATTGAAAGAGTGCCCGCCATGCTGATAGTCAACACAGACCCGGCACGTTTACCCGGTACGCATTGGTTGGCCATATACATCACAGCCCGTAGAGAGGCTTACTTTTTTGATTCGTTTGGAAATACACCCTTGGCATTCTCGGACCCCATATACAGTTTTCTTAACCAGTACTGCGACAATGTGTTTTATTCTACACGCCAAGTACAAGACAATCTGGCTACCACATGCGGACAACATTGTGTGTTTTTCTTATTTAATATACAGAAGGGCGTGTCCTACCAAAATGTATTAAAAAAGTATAGTGATAATCTCGTATGTAACGATGCTATGGCCTGTAAATTTGTTAACCGGATACAGCCCAATATGTGTAGCCATTATGATTTTACCTGTATACAGAGTGCATGTGCTAGATTGTAATATAGTTTCAAGTCATGATTATGTAGGTGATGAATAAAACGACCCAAGTCAAAATATGTTTTCGCATGAGTGTATTTATTTAACATGCAAGATTTTTATAAGCAATACAAAATACAAAAAAACATTATATTTCATTCAATACAGATAATATACAAAAAATAATACAAAAGATGGAAAAGAAAAAACATTTGAACAAAGCAAATAAAACAAATACAAAGAAATAAATCAGTAGGTTACCCAATCTCTTAACATGAGTCTAGTAGATAAAGATGTATCTGTATCACAAATACTTTGACTACCCCGAGAAGAAGAGGCTGGAGACTCATTATCGCTAGTAGAAACAGGCATATTCTTATATCCTGTAACAAGTTGCTTGACCCGGGTGTTGGGGATAGAGGTTAGAGGCACATTTAGATCAGCTAGAGCTTTTAAAAACTCACGCCATCCTAAAGGTCTGGAAGAATCATTAACATTGTAGGGAGCTGTGACATTCTTCAACAAATCATAAATGTGTGACCCTCTTATCACATTCCCATTAACAATAAGTTCACCCTGGCCTGTCCATGCTACAACATCTTTGGATTTCTGCATTGAAGCCATGAGATGTGTTACATTTCCCCTGCTCTTTTGGGGTATGTGTTTTAGAACCTCCTCAACAACGTCATCTTTTTTGTCATCGCCAGTACTATCTTTCATCTCCACATCAACCACATCATCATGAGGAAGATTGAGCGTCAAAAATCCTTTTTCTTGGTCACCCTGTCTAACCATGGTCAAGAAACGCTGTAGAACACGAGCATATTTCTTTGCTTTTTCATGCAAGTCGGTGTCTGGTAGCCCCAAGACATTCAGTATATCCTTATCCAGTTCATTTTCGGCAGTCTGTCTAATAGATTCGCGAGCACTGGGTTGTCTTATTGCATCGAGCTGATGTTGTGGTACCAGATAAATTTTTTGGGTATGTTCCATGCTGTCGACAATATCATCAACCTCTTGAAATAAGACTGGTGATAAAGGGTAATGCGGCACCTAACAACGGCAAAAGAAAACCGCCTCCAGTCTGCTTAATCAACCTCTTCTTTCTTAAAATTTGAACCTTCTTATCGGCCAGCAGCCTGAGTCCGTTCTTTTGTTTTTTCAACCGTTGATACTGCGTCTCTGTTAAAGGTATCGCCCCTTGTAGCACATTTAAGGCTATTTTGCATAGTGTGTTGATAAAATCGTCGCTGGCAGTAGTCAGAATAACTTTCCTCATAGCAGACGGAGCCTTATATAATAACTTTAGCCGGTCTCTGTTTCTATGAATGCGTGACGACATTTTCGACGGGTCACTTGTTTTTTGGCACGTAGACAACCGGGTGGTCTGACAACAAATCCGTTCTGAGTCTTAGAGAATCAGAAGTCTTGGCTTTAAAGTCAACAAGAAGGTATCCGTATGGGATGCTTGTTGCGTCATTAAATGCCTCTAAGAAATACTTATAGGGAAACATTTGTCTGGCCAGTAGACAGATCTGATATTTGTCTCTAGGATTTTTAAATAAGACAAGATAGTTGGTATTTAAGATAATTGTCCTACTGGCTTTCCCCTGAATAAATAAGTTCTGCACTAGATACATACAGCTGAGGTTTCTATGGTGTACATACTTTGTAAAAACATTCTGGACTTCCAAATTACCGCTAGCATCATTCATCAGGTCATCAATAATGAGCAAATTATTTTTTTGCGGTGGTAGGAGAGAGTCGTCGCAGAGAGACGCTGGTATGCCTTCCACAAAGTTTATGTCCCTTATTTTCAACAGATTATCGTACAGAGGCTGCCAACATGAATAAATGTAAACAATGTTGTCAATCTTGTCAGAAATGAGTTTCTCTGCATTTTCAACAACAGTCTTGACAAAGTATGTTTTCCCACTATTTGAAGGACCTGCCACAACCAAACTGAACGGATGCTGTAGCCGATGATCAAACCTCTCTGCCTCTCTAGACATGACTCTAGTATCCATATGGTAGTGTGGTATAATCAGGAAAAGCCCTACGCTTGTTGTAAACCATCTGCAGCCGTTTCACTACTGTAGCGTTTTTAAGCTGTAGCTTTCTTTTATCTCGCTGAATCGTCTCTATCTCTGTAGTTATTACCTCCCCTATAGCCTGATTAGCCACAAAGTTTTCAACCAGTCTGCATAGCGTCTGGCGCGTGACAACTGCTGCGTTTTTAGCGTTTAGAGTGACACCCTTACATTTTACCACGACTCTGTTTTGACGTGTGCAGTAGGCGTAGCATTTAGGACCTGATGACACGTAATCGGTAATATAATCTTCCTGCTCGGAGCCACAGATTTCACCGTCATTGATCTCATCTGTCAAATCTCCCAAATACGACCCCAATGGTGGAATCCATTCCCCATCACGTGACACAAAGATTATACTATCGGTGTCACAGTATAAGACCCTCTCTTGTAATTTGTCCAAAAGCTCATACAGCATGAGTCTAGCATGGGCGGTGGTCATTGCCCCTACAAACACATTAACATCTCTAGCTCTAGAGGCTTCGCTAGTTTTGTAGCGCCACTGCACCAGAGCCACAGTGTCAGAGATGAAGCAAAACTGACGTACATCATATATGTCGCTAAACATGAACTGTACGAATCGTTCAGAGTCAGTTACTAGTTCGGTGGTAGCTAGGTCCGTACGTAGAGAAAAACGTCCCCACAAGCTGTTCAAAATGAGCTTGTTACAGCTTCTGACCGCTTTATTAACACAGATTTTTTGAGGATCTAGTTGTATGCCCTCTCTGTCGTAGTAATCCTTTATGTACTGCTGTTGTGCCTGCACATTGTCTATATGGCTGGGGTATCCTGAAGCCTCTTGCTTACACTTTAAAAAGGTTTTCACATATTCTTTAAACAGAGTGTCTGACTGTTGGGGGAAATGCCATACCTCGTCAATGGTCGTTATTTTGTATCCTTTTTCAAGAGCTTTTTGCAGCTCGAATGACACCCATGTGCCTGAGATCGTTCTCTCTTCACTACTGTGCCGGCATTCAGATGTCTGGTTAAGCTCCTGCGCACATGTCTGACACAGCGGGAACATCAATTTTTCCATGACATCTGTATGGGAGCACAGGGTGATACAGACCTCTTGGGGGTAGTACAGAACACTTGACAAAACCAAAATACTTATCGATAGACTCAAAATCTCTAAAGATAATCTGTGGATGTCCTAGAGGATATGGCTTGCGAGACTGCACTGTGGGGTAGAGAGATGTGAAGTCGTAGTACCTGATTTTTTCATGGGGTTGTATGTTGTGTAGTAGTTTATAGGCATTTGTTCGACCGCCATATAGAGCATCTCGTGGGTTAAGCCTTGTGGGGGCTTTGTAGGTTTCCATAAACCTCTGTACAACGCCGTCTGTCTTTTTCTGTTTCTCCCATTCACATTGCCAGATAACTACCACCCAGAGACCATAGTCTTTTTTGAGGACTGAGATTTTATCACTAAACTCTCTTTTCATGCGACCAAATTCGATCCATGTGACAGGATTTTTATGGGCCGGATTGTAGCAAAGATCACATCCGTGATAAAAACAGCCTGCAAATTCGTAGGCCGTATGCGTGTTTGGGTCATATCCATCTGTAAAGAAAGGACCAAACTGCTTTTCTCCAGCATTGAGAGCGTGTTGAATCTCTATACCGTGATGGTTTGCTAAAAACTCAAGCCACTGGATGGAGACATTCGAATAGGTCTTGTGCTGTGCGACATATGCTCCCTCGTATGTGAGAGCTAACGTGTCTTCCGGTAAAAATTTTGTTTTGTAGATGGCCATACAGCATGATGCCAGTGTTGTGTGACTGAGGGGATCTATACCTGAACAACGAATGATTGTTTCACGAAAGACCATACACGCCTTTCGTAAAACAACAACATCGTTGACACCATAGCGCTCAAGTTCTTTCTGGAAATCAAACATCTCATGACGGACGGTGTTATACCAGGTCATGAATGTGTCTTTGTCACCCTCTGACATCTTCTTGTATCCATAATAGGACGGGTCTGGGTAAGGGCCTATGTAGGATTCATTCGCTCTTGTATTAAACGTGTGGGGAAAATACCCCTTTTCTACATCGTCAAAACCAAGCGCTGCGGGTGTTTTTGACAGTCGCATAGGGAGAAAGCTAAAAGAATCTATCCAGCGCTGTTTGAATGCATCGTCGTACATCAGAATCACCCTACTTCCACGCATGACCAGTTTAGGTGTAATGCCTTGTCTTGTAAAATACTCCATCATAATGTAGTTGTCGAATCCTGAGGCATTGTGTGCTACAAATGTGTAGTTTTTGTACCGTTCACATCTATACTGTCTGACAAACTTATGGACACAATTGAGACCGGTGGCCCACCACGGCTTGTCATCAAATGTTATTGCAGCTGCAAAATTTGCCTCGTGTCTCCCATCATGATAGCGAGTCTCAAAATCATAGAAGATGTATTTTGTTTTTAGACGTTCCTCTGGGATAGGCTGGATGTAGCATGTGTGAAGCTCGTCAGCGACGGGGGCTCCGCAGTGTCTACACTTTCTCTCTGAGCATGTGTGGAACGGTATATCGCTACCGTCAGCGGCCTTTTTGGGGTTTTTCGGTACAATATATAATCTACCGCACAAGTCGCAATATTTTGAACGTTTGCACGGAGTAAATCCATGTGTTTGTGAAAATTGGCAATGTGTTTTATAACAGTGCTCTGATCTACATATACGGCTACACTGGTCACATTTTATCGTTGGACCGGGGTGTGTGTAACAGCCTGTTAGACATACGTTACAGTGGAATTTACATTTGTGATCCAGTACTGAATTGCATGGTTTGTAACAGTATTCGCAGAGATGCTTTGCCCCGAAAAAACGTGTCTTATTCACAATAAGGTGGTAGTGTTCATTGTGTAGATACAACCATATAGTGTCTGGGTGGGGCTTGTCGCTCGTTTGATACAACTCCAGCTTTTTGCTTGATTGGACGTGGTGGAATATTAGAATTTTCACATTCAGATGCCTCTCAAATCTAGAGACATCAGAAAAGCCAATCTTTCGAACAGGTGTATACCCCAACTCTCTGTGCATTTTCTCTGCATAAGCCATCTCCTCATGGGCATTTGTACTAGCCACAATCCCTAACTCTTCGTACATTATTTCTGCAATGATATCGTTCGCTTGTATCGCACGCATTGAGCTTAGATGGTGAGCAATACACGTGGAGAAGCACAGATTGTTACCTATGTTTTGAGGGCTGTAAAGACAAGGTCTTTTCTTACGTATTATCTCATCATAAGGTATGGCCCCTAATTTCAAACGATATCCTCCACCACTTTTGTTCTGGGCGACTGTAACGACAAATTCTAATTCGTCATCTGTCAGGGATGTGTCATTACTCTGCATCACCTGTGCTATCTGCTATAAAAACAAGTCTGCATTATAGTCATCGTCAGATTTTAAAACTGTTTGAACATCGCTAGCGAGAGAGGGACCACGCAACACTACATTTAACAGACTGCCTGCAGGAGCATTCTCTGTACAGTGCGTTATCACATCTGTTAGCTTGTGTCTCATCAGATTTGGAACTTCTTCTAAATTATCAAGAGATATGCTTCTCAAATCTATTGGCTGTCTAACTTCCACAGCATTAAACCGTGGGATATTTCGTGTTTGAAAAGGTCCACTCCCCCCTGTCATCTCTTGAGCCACATTCGGTGTTTGGCCGGATAAGCTATTATGCTCAAAAACATGTCCTGACTGATTCGGGGTGTGTACTGTACAATAGTCCATGCTCTCAGCTGATAGCTGCTCATCGTCCTCCTCTTCCTCATCATCAAAATCAAGCCCTGTTCCATGTACCTTTGCTGTAAAGGATGGGTGTATCAACCATCTCACTATACTTTTTAGTCCGATACTGCACCAACTTTATCAACAAGCTACATTGTGTGGCTGTGTCTAATTCATCAAAGTCTTGCGGCAAGTCATCATCTACACTGTCATCCTCAAACCGGTTTCTAGCCTGAAGACCACAGTCTTGCTCCTCCCCATCATCATCATCATTAGGGGATATGTCATACTGGCTTCTCTCTGCATTTCTACGACCGTTCACTGATTTGTACGATCTTTTCATGGTTTACAACAGCAAAAAGAAAAAACAAAAAACAAAAAACATTTGCAATTAAAGTACTCTCCAACAAAACATAAACCCATAAAAAGCACTGATGACACGCTGTTGGTATATGCACTACTAAAATCTCCTATTTTGTCGAAGAGTTCTTATCTCAGCAAGAAGCTCTGTGTGTGATGCGCGTATCAGCGAGTTTTGTCTCTTGATGGCTTGTTCTATGCTATCAAATTTTCGGGAAAACTCGTTGAGCTGTCTCATAAAATCATCATTATTTTTTAAATTAGATTTGGATAATGCATCTATGCTGCAAATCACGGATTTGATCAACACAATGACATCTCGATCGCTCACCCTTGCAGATGACGACGGTGTCGGTATGGCGCTGTTTTCCGGGTCTTGGACGGTGTTTTCTTCGCTGCACATCTGTGTCAGCCCAAAGTCAAAGCGATCCCAGAGTGCAATGTCGTCATCAGTCCAGCTGTCCGACTGCAGATTTAAAACTATCCCCGCGGATGCTCTCGTCTCCTCCTCACCGCTTACTAAAAACAAGACACATTAGATGGTATAGTCCATTAGTCGGTGATTATTATAAAAGGGATAATATAGTTTTAAACATAGGATGTTTCAGATGTTAATACTATACCGTTTTCAGATCTTGTGCGTTTTGCCTTTGGCTCCTGTGTCTCAGGTTCTCCCTCAACAGACGACTTTGAAACGTTATTCACATATTGTTCAAGCTTGTTTAACGCCTCGCCTTGATGTTCAGTAAAAACAAAAGAAAGAACACAATATGAGATTTGCCGTTTATTTTTAATTTCAATTTTAATTTATATCAAATACTTACTGGTGTTTTGAGGAAACCGTTCTTTAAGTGGTGCGCGGGTTTTTCCTAGAAGACCTAAGAAATGCATGAGCAAAAATGAAACGTACAACTCGTTAGAAAATTCCACTCATTAGAAAGAACCCTGGTTTTAAAAATATGCGCCCGAATGTAGAATAAAAACCTACTGTTGTTAGGGTGTTTATGTCCGGTACCCCCACTGGTATCAGATTTTCTGTTCCTGGTCTGATCTAATATATTTTGTGATTCTAGAGAGAAATAGATACAAAACATAGACAATCATGTATAGGTGCTACATAGTTTTAAATACGTGGTAATGCAACTCAATCTAATAAGACACCTGCATAGAATACAACGGACTTACCGCGGCTTGTAGAGGCCTCTGTAAGGTCCTCAATTGTGTTGCTTTCCCCCCCTAATCTTCACCAAATCAAAAAGAAAAACATATCGTATTAGTTTTTATCCAACTATGGGCTATCGTTTGAATAGAATATGCCATAGTTAAATAGAATACTTACAGTAAACAAACATCTTGTCTAGGTTAGGTCGATTCCGCAGCGTTGAAGCCTGTCTTGCGAAAATGGGGCCGTGCAGCGTCTATGCAAACGTGGGATGCGCTACGGCTGGTCAACATACATCGGCTCCGTGCGCCTTATATCCCCAAAGACGACTCTCATAATTCAGACTTGCGCACTTTCAAATTTAGCGCTCCAAAAATGTCACGTGTGATCTGGGCGGTAATCCTCAATTACTATCATAAAAACCAGATGATTGGCGTCTCGCCCCCCGCCTTGCGCACAATCCAGACTTAGACCCCCCGAGCGTCGCAATTTGTTCAGGACAAATACACTTCATTTATCACTCAGAAATAGCTTCTCCTCAATAGGTGCATTAAATAATTTAAAATCATAACGTGACAGCTCCACCATCCCAAGGACATCTCTCACTCAGTGTCAATAACTATCTGTGTGCGTCCTAAGGTATCATCAGGCACTCGCTCTGATGGCCGGCCGTATCGACGGACAGTGTGTGTGTGTGTGTGTGTGTGTGTGCGCGCACATATGTGACAAATCATTATTATAAAACACCAAAACCTTGTTTAATGTAGCTATCTTTTCACATTAGATTCTTATGTTGTTGGTTGTGTCCAGCTGAAATATAGCCCTGCTCTATATATTAGTCTAATTTAGATGTCCTAATATAATTGGTCATATTATAACATGGCCAAATAGCCTTCCTATACCCAATACGTATATCAACAGCGATATAAAGATTGATAGTCATAGGGACAATTTCATTATTTAGTAAAGAACAAATCAGGGTTAAACACCCCAAAGACCCGCATTTGCCATAGATCAATAGACTTCCTTAAGGATTATAAAACAAATACAGCTCCCCATTGTCCATTGATTGACAAGTGGTCAGTTAATGAGTATAATACAAAAAACTCTTTCCCATAGCACTCCAGATGTCACCCACAGATCCCCGTTGCCCCTTGTTTGACACTGATCAGTTAATGAACATAAAACTAAAACAGACCATAGTGCCCCTGGCAACACCCAGATCACCATTGACCATTGATTGACACTGATCAATAGACTTCCTTAAGGATTATAAAACAAAAAACAGTCTCATGTGACATCCCACCATCCCGAAGAAGCACATCTGACATAGATCAACACACTTCTGAACAACGGGAGCATAAAACTAAAACAGACCATAGTGCCCCTGGCAACACCCAGATCACCATTGACCATTGATTGACACTGATCAATAGACTTCCTTAAGGATTATAAAACAAAAAACAGTCTCATGTGACATCCCACCATCCCGAAGAAGCACATCTGACATAGATCAACACACTTCTGAACAACGGGAGCATAAAACTAAAACAGTCCATAGCGTCCCTTGTGACACACAGCTCCCCATTGTTTGAACCTGGTCAGTTAATGAGAATAAAACTAAAACACATTCCCATAGCCCCCCCAGGTGTCCTACAACCCCCAATGCCCCTCAGTTGGTCATTACCCCCCGTTTCAGGATCACAAGAGCAATTGAATGACACATCCACCCACATCCTCGGGAATACCTCCTCATTAGGGTCATTCAATAATTAAAAGGTCTCAGATTTCCCCATTGTCCATTTAAAACTAAAACACTTTCCCATAGCCCTCCAGATGTCACACACCCACCAATGCCCCTCAGTTGGTCAATCAAATCAAATCAAATCACATTTATTTGTATAGCCCTTAATCACCGTTACAGTCTCTAAGGGCTTCACAGTGCCCAACATGTGAAAATAATAAATGGTTAGTACACGACATCCCCCAGCCTTAGACCCTCAGAGAGGACAAGGAAAAACTCCCACAAACCCTCACTGGGAAAATTGGGAGAAACCTTGGGAGGGGCTACTCAGAGAGGGATCCCCCTACCAGGACGGTTGGGCGTGCAATAGATGCCGAGTTTGGGCAAGCAGCGTATACACAATATATGAAAGTTTATTTTGGTGGGACATCCAGATCTGATGGGGCGGCATCACAGCAACGGCAACTCAGTCAGCGTCATCATAGGACTAGGGGACCATGCAGGCGCCAACACTGCCCACATAGGAGAACGCAACGTCCGCTCAGTCAGCATCGTGCTAGGAGGCGGGACCAACCAGACGCCAACTCTGCCCAGATAGGAGAACGCAACGTCCGCTCAGTCAGCATCGTCCTAGGAGGCGGGACCAACCAGACGCCAACTCTGCCGGGCTGCGGCCTGGAACAGATAGGAGACTCACCCACACACACCCATACACACACTCTCACTCACACAGACATGACCAGCGTCAGTGGACAGGAGCAGGTAGACCAGGAGAATAGGACATGTAGGCAGGATGCTAGTATCCATCGGCAGGACCCTGATCTAGGATGAGCTAACTGGTCTAGCCTTACTCTGAGAAGAGACTGAGCCACTCCCTCAAGGCTGGTCAAATGACAGAGAGAATAAATGGGTTTTTAGCCTTGACTTAAAGACTTTCAGGATCAAAAGAACACATGCATGCCACTTCCACCCACACACCCGGAAATACCTCATCATTAGGATCATTAAATAATTAAAAGGACACAACATGACACATCACACTGGGCATCATTCAAAGCTGACACATTACTGACAGGCTGTCAATCAAAATTGTCAACTTTGACAAGCTGTCAATCAAAAGGACGTCAATAGGGCATCCATCAAAACTGTCAAATACTGACAAGCTGTCAATCAAAACTGTCAACTTTGACAAGCTGTCAATCAATCAAATGGGGTCAAAGGTCAATCCATCAAACTTTTTTGACAGGAGGCGGTACATATTAACTACTAACAGTCTATAGTGCAAACAACAATAAAATCAGAAATGGACTTTCACTGTCAGCGCTCGCGCTCGTGTGACAATAGAGATGACACTGCGTCTAGGCTGGTTCCAATGGCCTTTGATCTATGCATGGCTGACAAGCAGGCATATACTGTAGCCTATTTAATTTTATGTTGACAGCACGTTGTGCTATTGCATTTTGTGATTATTTTCTATATTGAAGTTTAAAAATAAGTGTTTTGGCACACCTGGCCAAGTGACGCTATCCATGGTACTGAAAGGGGGATTTCATTCTGGCATGTTAAATTAGAATTTAACCTTTTGTTTTGTTCCTATGGCCCTGTTCACACCTGGCATTAACATGCGTCTTGGGTGATCACACACCCTGTCTCGGAGTGAGATCAAATGAATGATTGGTATTTATATGTTATTAGGCTAACTGTAGCTGTACGTGTGATGATGTACATGTTTATTATCGTATAGAGCGGGGAAGTGAGATCCGATCACAAGTGGTCACTGGAGATGCATGTGGAGATGCATTCTACTGCCAGGTGTGAACTGACGTACTGACGTATGACATATAATACGCCCAAGCTGTCCACGTCCACATGTTAATGCCAGGTGTGAACAGGGCCTATGTGTCCGCATCAAAATTGTTTTATTAAAGTTCATAATTATTCTATAAATGTTACTTTAACAGCTGCAAGAAATAGCCTAACAGGCTTCATAGTCTATGTAGGCCCACTGTGATTCGTGATTTATTTTCATGAAAAAAAACATTTCAAAAACATCCCCCCCTCTGAATTTTTCACAAATCGCACCCTGCACATATGTATATTCACTGCATGGGGGGGTAATTAGAGAATATAAACCATCCCTTTGCACCTTTAGGCTTCAATGAGCAGAGATTTCTTACTCTGCAGAATCGTCTGAAATGTTCTTTAAGATTACTTTAAGATTTCTTCATCTGCATACACACACATCTAATTACTGCATATAGAAATATTTAGAGAAAATAGGCTCAATTATAAATATAATTTATTACTCAGTAACGTAAACAATTTAGCGGCTACTCTTTCTCTCAAGAAGGTATCAGATTATGTGTTGTGTCACTAACAGACTAGTCGTTGAATTTCATATGCATTGATATGTATTGGACATGAGAATTAAGGTCGATCATTTGAAATCGCCTCACACGGAGCACCAAAATATATAGTGTGTGCTTTGTTATAAAGATGAAACTATTTGATGAAAATTTATAATTTCACTTTATTTTTATTAATCAATTGTATCAATTACAGATTAATTAACACTCGCGGGGCACCACCAGTTTACACTGAAATAATATCGGTCTAATAATCTGAAGAGATGAGCACTCGATTTAAGGGATTCTGTTAGCATCATGTCCAGGATATATCAATAACACACGATAGTCAGTTCTTTATAATTACAAAGATTTATTGACTGATTACACACGGAAAAATAATGATAGATGAATGATGAATTATGTACAATAAAGTCAAATTACGGCAAGTAATGTTGGCACAGACAGAGCAACCTGCGCTGTAATGAGGCTAACCGCGGTGCTATGGCGGTGGCAACGGAAGGCTTGGTAGGCAGCTGACAGTTTACTTTCGACTCTGGGACAGAATAGAAGGGACAGATGATAGAAGTGACAGAGGATGTTCTAACCTCACTTTCACAAGTTCAACACTAACTTTGAATCACCCGTGCATCACCAAGAAAGTTGGTTACTGTCTGGTTTGTGGTACTGGGGCAACTGTTGCGCAGTAGACTTGTAAACACAAGCACAAGTTTCAAAGAGTTTTTTAGGGTTGGAAGCAGAGGTTTGAATTTTAGAGTGAAGAAAGCAGCTTTAGCAGCAGATAGAGAGGAGGAAAAAGTGGAAAGGAGAGATTGGAAGTCAAGAAGGTCCTCTGGGAGTTTGCCTTTTCTCCATTTCAGCTCAGCCACTTTCAGGCTCCGCCTCTCAGTACGTACTGAATCCGACAACCAAGGGACAGGTGGAGTTGGGCGTGCAGGCCTGGAGATGAGGGGACAGAGAATGTCCAAAGAAGAGGACAGAGTAGAGAGAAGAATATCAGTGGCAGTATAAGGGGATAGAAGAGAGAGAAGGATTCAGGGGCAGGGAGGGCAGAGAGAACAGAAGAGGAAAGATCAGTGGGGGAGAGCGAGCGGACCATATGCTTTCAGTGCATGGAAAAGCTTCAGTGTAGTTTGAAAACAATATCACCTGTAGTCAAAAAACTACTGCCATCTAAGAAAAGTTGGAGATCTGCATTAGGCAATGCAACATCAGTCAAATCTGCAATTGAAAGGCAATTGAAAACAACTAATTCACAATCATGTGGGTCACCGTCCTTGGCCCATTTCAGTAATACCTGATGTAGGTCTGGAGGTGGAGAGATGCTGTGTGGTAGAACAGAGGAGAGGGTGTACAGAATGGGGGACAAGATTGTTAGAGGAGAACCCAGTACAGTGGAGGAGAGAGACTGCACGGCATTTGATGCTGCAGTGACTGCCCTTTATGGGATCAGTTAACTCTCAATATTCACAAATAAATAAAACACGATTCACAAATGTATTTTGTGATTTATATATAAATATATTTTTCAATGCACACACAAATATTGTAAATATCGCTGTCCCCGTTCTGCTGGGTAGGCATAGCTTGTTATTTTTTCACGTAGGCCTATGTTATTTCGGGTTTAGGGCTACGTTGAATTAGTTCGCCGTCAATCGGATCGTGCCTCTGTATATACCTCTGTATATATTAGATTAGATGGCTCTTTATTAGTATAGGTCCTATACATTCATGTTCACCGATCTCCAGTCGGTGTTATTCCAGTGATTTTACAGCTTTTTACAACTTTTTTTAAACTTTGCATAACTTTGCACTTTGAAGCAGCTGTGCTTCCATGAATGTATAGGACCTATATTACAATAAATAGCCATCTAATCTAATAGACCCGAAATAACATAGGCCTACGTGAAAAAATAATAACCTATGCCTATCCGGCAGAACTATGGTCCCTCTGGCTCAGAGCCGGAATCAGACGAACACTCCTTGCTCCAGTCCACATCGCTCAAGTCTGAGACTTCTCCACTGTTTCAATAAGTGTTTGATTATAGTAATAAGTACAAACAACGAGGTATCTTCAAACACTTGACTGATATCAAACATATCTCGGGCAGTACAACTGTATGACTCCCGCGACAGTCTTCGACTGGACTCCGCCCCCTGTGTTACTCCCTCAAAGGTCCCACTGGGAAACATGTACTGCAACGTCCACCAACAGATTCTCCTTCACCCAGTTCATGAAACAATGCCAAAGCTTCTTCTACATTTAGTCTTCGGTTTGATCTCTTCATCTCCTCTCTCTTCATCCTCTTGATCCTCAAATAGCAGGCAATAGTGGACAATCCTGAGGCAACTCAAATAGGCTACTGCTTTGTGTTTCGGATTGAGATTGTCTTGGCGGTGCAAGTGCAAAAATGGCCTAACATGGTTCAAATATGACCTAGCTAACTTTTCTAGCCGTGTAAATAACACATCGTTAGCAAAATCAGACGATCATAATTCAAATGTATTCAATCACGAACAACAAGGGGATTATTGGCTAAACATGTTATGTTTAATTTACACTTGGAGTACTGCTACCGGATGCCATGCTCGTTGGGATTAGGGACATTGAACGCAGCATTGAAATCACACGCTAGTGTGATTGGCTGAAATGGAAAGAGACGTCTGATAGGCTACAGAGAAAGGCCCTTTACAAAAAATGTATTTATGACTCTAACCACATCAGGGAACTCTCAAAAATCCACACACAAATGTAATGAGGTTCACATGTGTCTGGAGGTTAATAAATGCAGATTCAGTCTGTAAATAAATGTAACAACATTGAAATATGTTTTAGATGAACACTGCAGCTGTCTTTAATTAAGTGTATTTGTGTATTTGTTTTATATTTATATAAAACGAGACGTATTTGTGTGTGCATCGGAAACAGACATTTGTGAACACTAATTTGTGAACCTTATTTCATTTCATGTATTTGTGAAACGATAAATATTTGTGTGTGCATTGAAAAATATATTTGTGAACAGTCATTTATATATAAATCGCAAAATACATTTGTGAATCGTGTTGTATTTATTTGTGAATATTGAGAGTTAACTGAGCCCATAGACAAAAGCATTGTACGCCGAGATGTCCAAAATGTTGAAGAATATCAAGTGGCCAGCATAGGGTTCTTCTTTTGCAAGTCACCAGCTTGTCCAAATTGTCCACCCCTCCTTTAGTGGCATTGTAATCCATTATGATTTCTGGCCACAGATTCTCCCATCCCTATGCACCGTACTCATGGGTACCACATTTTTGCCTTTCTTTGGCATGTAGGACACCAGGAACGTGTCGGCCATGAACACAAACTTTGATGAATTGACGGGCCTGTTCCGTGTAGTCAACAGCTGAAGTGGGAGCTCTGGCTTGTTTTTCGTAGTGTACCTACCATCGTCAGCTTCCTCTTGACGAGCTCCTGTCCCAGCTTGTGCGAAGTAAAAAAGCTGTCGCATATGATGTTGTGGCCAAGGAGTCCATGTCCAGGACAACCCGCATTCCTTAGTTCTTCTCAGGGGCTCCTCTATCTGGCTTCCCCGTCTAAATTTGAAAGTTCCATGCATATGATGAAGCAGCATCACAGGTGTAACAGGGTTAGAAATAACACCTTTTGTCAGTTTCTTCAAAATTGACATGCTTCTCTTTTATGTGTATAGTTAGAGCCACCTGGTGGGTTAATAGCGCAACTGCATAGATAGGTTTCCTTTTTTTTTTTGAACGAACGGCTTCAGCAAAGAAAAATATTCCCAAACTGGAGGTGGGTCCGCGAATGCAGTGCTGGTGTTTATATTTCAATGTTTAACAGTTTAAATTTGTTTTAGCAGCAATCAGTAGCATGTATTCTGTTTGTTAACACTACTAGTATGTAATTGTAAGTATGTAATGAGTTACAGGCTTCAATGTGTAAAAACCGTAACTATATACAGTAGTAGCACTTTGGCTTCATCGGCTAAGCTAGCCAGCTAACGTTAGCCATGCACCTGCTAGCTTGCCTTCGCCGTAACGTTATGGCCCTCCTCCACCCAATTGATGAGGATTGTGTGTGTGTCTGTTTATACCAGAATAAACCGAACAAGTGTGAGAGCAAGTCCTGTGTGGATGTACGTCCTTCCTGCACCATAAACATTAAGAGCTCTCCACCACATCAACCACCAGAAAGATACTACCCATTACACAGGCAGCCCATATCTTTAGTCCATATTTTGCAGGTTTAGATGGTATGTACTGCCTGAATGCCCTAAATGGCATAAGCTGCTCATCAACAGTAACCTTGGGCCCAGAGTTGTAAAACAGGGGAAGGCAGTCCACCCACTTGTCCCACACTGACCTGATTGCAGCTTGTCTCTCTTGCCACCGAGCTGGTCTGGTGTCATGTGGTATAATGTGGAGGTTTTCCAGAGACATTGTTGCACGGAAAAGTTCTCTGCCAGTTTTTGCATCCCACAGGGATTCTGTGGATTCCACATTGGATCTGAAAACACAAGCAAGGACAAGAAACCCAAAGTATGCATGTAAATGGGTTTGGTCCATCTCCTTCCACCTCTATCCAAAAACATGCCTTCCCTCCAAATTAGTGCAGTCCAGAATGATTTTCTGGATGCTGTCTGGGATAAAAACTTCAAAAGAAGACTATGTCCTGCACATGAGTAACCGCCATCCGCATCGGCCCTGGTTGCATCACATTGGCAGCCATGCGGGGTGGCTCATTGTGTGTGTGTGTGTGTGTGTGTGTGTATGGGGTGGTGGTCATGGGACTAGGCTTGGGACATTTGGCAATAATGCCTATAAAATGGTGGAGAGTGTCGTGTTAAATCTGCAAAACATGCTGCAAATCTAAAGGAGCAACTACACGCACAAGCACGAGGCCCATTTTTACCATGTTTACCATATACACTTTTATTACCCTCGGGTCCAGTCTCTGCGCTCTCAAAAATCAAATCTCGCATTCGAAATACACTGAGTCTGCAACACACCACAGAGGCCCTCCGGATAGTTGTTTCCAGCATAGAGCCCAACTACACAACCCTTGTAAATGGCTAGCTTTTGAAAAAATGGAAATTAGGTTATGTGACAGGAAGTATGAATCCATGCAATGTTTCCTGACTGATTATGTTGACTGTAAATTGCCGTTGCCAAAAATAAACTTCAGTGACTGACATTGAAAAGCAAAGTACTTGGTCATGCTCATGCTCTTAAAATAATTATTAACTGGCATGCAGTGAACAGGCTCACAGTTCTATTACTGTGGTTATGTACAATAGAGTCATTCAACAATCCACCACAATATCAGCTTCCCCATCACATGCAAAGCAATGAGGCCTGAGGCGATGACCAGACTTTTGCTTCTCCAACACACAAGGGTGGAAAAATGACATGACAGAGCCAGTCATTCCAGGAAGTTGTGATTTGGTCAATCCATGCAATATATTGCTTTTTCATATATGGAATGAAGCTTTGCATAGCGTAGCGTAGCATAGGAGTTATTTCTAGCAGACACACTCGAGTGGTGCAACAGCTCACTGAAGTGTCAGCTGAGCGTACGCATAGCCACTGCAATTGCGCGGTCTATTTTACATTACATTACATTAGTCTTTTAGCAGACGCTTTTATCCAAAGTGACTTACAATAAGTGCATTCAACATAGGTAGGCAAGAGAACCACTAGTCACCAGAAATCGTAAGTGCATTTCCTTCCTAAACAAGCATCTAAGAGCATAACCAGTGATAAGGTAAAAGTGCAATAAGTTAGCTACCTACTTTTTAATTAAACAAATGAGACAAATAAGTGAATCAAATAAACAAGAGCTAATAAACAAGAGCTCAGACAAATAAGTGGAGACAAATAGGCAAGTGCTAAGAGGAAGGGTCAGGGTAGTGTTTCTTGAAGAGGTGGGTTTTCAGCCTGCGGCAAAAGATGGGCAGCGACTCTGCTGTCCTGACATCAGTGGGGAGTTCATTCCACCACTGTGGGGCCAGGACAGAGAAAAGCGGTGACCGTGCAGATCAGCCACAGGGGCCTCTGAGCGACGGGGCAACCAGTCGCCTTGAGGCAGCAGAGCAAAGTGGTCGGGCGGGGGTGTAAGGCTTGACCATAGCCTGGAGGTAAGAAGGAGCTGTTCCTTTCACTGCCCTATAGGCTAGCACCAGGGTCTTGAACTGGATGCGAGCTGCTACAGGGAGCCAGTGTAGAGAATGGAGAAGGGTAGTTGTATGGTAGAACTTGGGGCGGTTGAACACCAGACGAGCTGCAGCTTTCTGAACAAGCGCCAGAGGTCTGATGGCAGCTGATGGGGCACCAGCAAGGAGGGAGTTGCAGTAGTCCAGGCGGGAGATGACAAGAGCCTGGATGAGCACCTGTGCTGCCTTGTCAGTGATGAAGGGGCAAATCCTCCTGATGTTGTAGAGAAGGAATCTGCAGGAGCGTGTCACTGATGCGATGTTTGCCGAGAATGACAGTTGGTCGTCCAGGGTCACCACAGCATTATCAATGGTGATGGCCAGGTCTCGGTGCGGGCAGCCCTTCCCCGGGAGGAACACCAGCTCAGTCTTGTCCAGGTTGAGCTTCAGGTGGTGCATCGACATCCACTCCGAGATGTATGCCAGGCACGCAGCAATGCGTGCCTCCACTTGTGTGTCAGAGGGGGGAAATGACAGGATCAGCTGGGTGTCATCTGCATAGCAATGGTAAACCATCAATCTAATCTAAACCATCAATTTAAACCATCAATCTCACTACTCATTCTCTGCTGCTGCCGCTGCCACTCTGCACACTGTGTTGCTCTGTTGCTGTTTATGCAGATGCTTATGAAGCTCTCACATTACCTGCTAGCTATCGCCGTCACCATGTCACTCACTGTAACCGATTCCTCAGATCGGGAGGAATCTTCAATTCAGGTCAGGTCTCGGTGTGGGCAGCCCTTCCCCGGGAGGAACACCAGCTCAGTCTTGTCCAGGTTGAGCTTCAGGTGGTGCATCGACATCCACTCCGAGATGTATGCCAGGCACGCAGCAATGCGTGCCTCCACTTGTGTGTCAGAGGGGGGAAATGACAGGATCAGCTGGGTGTCATCTGCATAGCAGTGGTAAACCATCAATCTAATCTAAACCATCAATTTAAACCATCAATCTCACTACTCATTCTCTGCTGCTGCCGCTGCCACTCTGCACACTGTGTTGCTCTGTTGCTGTTTATGCAGATGCTGATGAAGCTCTCACATTACCTGCTAGCTATCGCCGTCACCATGTCACTCACTGTAACCGATTCCTCAGATCGGGAGGAATCTTCAATTCCTTGGTCAATTCCTTGTACAACCCTGTGGGCGTGTCCGCTTGGCAGTTAATTGTCCACCGGGCCGGTAATCGCCAATGACATCATCACCAGCAGCGCAATCCACTGGCCTCCCAAGCGATATCACGCCTCGTAGGACCCTGGGAACTGCAGTCCCGGCCCTCAACTGGCACCCCTAAACTATAAGGAGTCATATATTTCACTAAATCAGTATCAGCAGCCATAGACATACATGTCAGCCTCTCAATAAGATATACTTGTCTTGGGGAGGTCGCAATGTCTTGCATAACGAATGCAACTTGCTTATGCTATCAATGTGGTGAATGCCATGCTTGCTGTTTGCTGCTACTACTGCATATCAGGTGGACTGGCACAGCAGGTCTTTAGGACGATAGTCATTTGGGGATAGAGCTATATAGATTTGGGTGTCGTCCATGTAACAATGGTATGTAATATTGTTATCTCGCATAATTTGGCCTAACGGGAGCATGTAGAGGTTGAAAAGGCACGGTCCTAGAATGGAACCATGGGGGACTCCACAGGTCACGTCAGTTAGCTCAAATACAAAGTTGCCAAGGGAAACAAAATAGTTTCTGTCTTGTAGATATGACTTGAACCAGTTTAGGACCGTGCCGGATAGTCCAACCCAGTTTTCCAATCTATTTAGATAGATAGCAATATCAGTATTGTATGGTCAACAGTATCGAATGCAGCACTGAGATCCAATAGCACCAGGATTGAAATTTTAGGTGTTAGGTGAATGTCATTAAGAACTTTAATAAGAGCAGTTTCAGTGCTGTGAAGAGGTTGAAATCCTGATTTGAAGTTGTCTTAGCAACCAGTTGAGACTAAAACACTGTTAAGTTGTTGGAATTGAACAATTTCTCAATAATTTTACAATATTAAAGGTAGATTTGATATTGGCCTCTAGTTGTTAATTACAGAAGCATCTAGGCTCCGCTTTTTTAGCAGAGGTTTAATGACTGCAGTTTTTAAGGCCTTTGGAAAGGTTCCTGATAAGAGAGAGCTGTTAACTATTTGCAATATGTCTGTCGCCAGGCAGTCAAAAACATTTTTATGAAAGCTCATAGGCAGAGCATCAAGACAGGCTTAAGTTGGTTCACTGTTTCCTTAAGAGATTTGTGAGTTATGGAAGTATTAAAGGCTTTTCTGATGGTTTCAATTTTGTAGATGTCATATTGAACATGAAGTTTTGTTTTTCGCCACTTACGCTCAGCCTTTCTGCACTCTCTTTTAAGGGCTCTCACAGAGGGAACATTTCTCCATGGCACACTTTGTTTACCGGAAAATGTTTTGACCTTAGCAGGTGCAATGGCATCAATAACATTCAAATTTTTAGCGTTTAAGTTATCTACAATTTCATTAACAGAACTTGAAGTACAGATTGGTAACGTAGAGAGTGTTCTCTTATATACACCGCTTTTTAACAGTATTTCATGTTATAGGGATGTCAGGAATAACATATCAAAGAAAATACAAAAATGGTCAGATAAGTGTGCCCCCGACTATGGTTGGGCCCCTTCACATGTTGAGACAGTTCAAAAGTGTCCAAAATTGTAAACAGTTCTCTAGTATCATTGTCGTTGGAGTTATCAATATGAATATACCAGTTATAACTAGACAGTCAAAGTCAGTGGAAACATTGGACAATAGTTCATTGAAATCATCAAAGAAAGTGGGACAATATTTTGGTGGCCTGTAAATAGTTAATTATAGAACTCGGGGAGAAACTCGCAATACAGCAGAAAGGTATTCAAAAGACAGAAAATCCCCAAATAACATATGCTTGCAGTGAAATGCATTATTTAATAGAACAGCAACCCCTCCACCTCTCTTTTCAGTTCTACAAACATCCATAAAATGAAGGTCTGGAGGAGCTGACTCAATAAGAATGGCGGCACTGTTGCTACTGTTTAGCCATGTTTCAGTTAAAAACATAAAATCAAGTGGGTAACAATAAGATCATTGATTAAAAATGATTTGTTTGCTAGAGGTTAAGAAGGCCCAGTTTCATAGTGTTAGTGAGAGGCGCCAAAAGCGTTTTTTGTTGACAGGAAATTGTTATAAAATTGGATACGTTTGCAGTGTGGGTGGAATGTACCTTATACCTTCTATAACTAGTCAAAACAGGAATGGAGAAAGAGTCAGAATCAAATCAAATCACATTTATTTGTATAGCCCTTAATCGCTGTTACAGTCTCTAAGGGCTTCACAGTGCCCAACATGTGAAACAGCAAATGGTTAGTACACGACATCCCCCAGCCTTAGACCTTCAACAAAGGACAAGGAAAAACTCCCCAAAGAACATTGGGGAAACATTGGAAGAAACCCCGGGAGGGGCTACTCAGAGAGAGATCCCCCTACCAGGACGGTTGGGCATGCAATAGAGTTTGGGCAAGCAGCGTATACACAATGCATAAAGGTTTATTATGGTGGGATATCCAGATCTGATGGGGCGGCACCACAGCAACCGGCAGCTCAGTCAGTGTCATCAGTGTCAACACTGCCCAGATAGGAGAACACAAACGCCCACTCAGTCAGCATCGTCCTAGGAGGGGGGGACCACGCAGACGCCAACTCTGCCGATCTGCAGCCTGGAACAGATAGGAGACACACCCACACACACCCATACACGCACTGTCACTCACAGTTTTGGTGGAGTGGAAAGATCTAAAGCCAGATTGAAAGGGATCAAATAGGTTGTTTTTGGACAAAAAAAACGGGCTGAATGTCTTTTCTCACAGTTTGATTCAGTTTCCTTAGACACTCTCACCAAGTTAATTCTGTCATCTAAACCTACGACCTGCATGCTATACCCTCTGCCTGCTAAACTGCTTAAAGAACTTTTCCCTATCCTAGGACCCTTCATTCTCTATATGATCAATCGGTCGCTCTCCGCTGGCACTGTGCCCTCTGCCTTTAAAATGGCCGTGATCAAGCCATTACTGGAAAAAAAAAACCTTGATCGCGAAGTACTTCACAACTATAGACCAATCTCAAATCTGCCGTTCCTCTCCAAAATACTTGAATGAACAGCGGCCAGTCAACTTACGAATTTTTTGTCAAAAAACAACCTATTTGATCCCTTTCAATCTGGCTTTAGATCTTTCCACTCCACTGAAACTGCACTCACGAGAGTGGTCAATGATCTCCTGTTAGCTATTGTTTCCAACTCAACCTCAGCACTATTGCTACTTGACCTGACTGCAGCCTTCGACACAATTGATCATACGATACTCTTGAATCGTCTTGAAAATTATATTGGTATCCGGGGATCAGCACTTTCTTTGTTTAGGTCTTATCTACTCGATAGATCACATGGGATTGCACTGTCCTACTTATCAGATCTGATTAAACCATATGAACCACCACGCGCCCTCAGATCACAGGACACTGGCTACCTGTCTATCCCAGCAGTCAAAAAGAAATCTGCAGGTAACAGATCCCTTTCTTACCGGGCTCCCTAATCTCTGGAACAGTCTGCCTGCCTCAATCAGAGAGGCTGGCTCTATCGAAGTCTTTAAGGCTAACATTAAGGCTAACTTTTACAATTCAGTAAGCTCATTGGGTCCGCAATTAGTACGTGTTCAGTGGAGTTTGGTACTGCATTATCATTTAATTGAAGATGGTACAAGAAATCCCTTTTAAATTTCCACATAATTAATGTAGAAATGCAGGTTCTAAACATTCATTCCAGTACTGGTGTTGGGAGGTCAGCTGACAATTCCAGTCATTGGCAAGCCCCCTGAGGCTCAGTCAGGAAGGAATGCAGTCTGATGATTTTACAACCAAAAACCACATTTGCGACCCATTGCACAATAATTGATAGAGACTAAATTGAAAAAGACTAGGCTAAATTGAATAATACTAATGTTAGCTAAACCACTACTAGAACAACTGGATGAATGGAATAAACTTCAAGCACTAACAACTGTGAATCTACGGTAACAGGTAACCAGAAATATGAAATAAAACTGTAAGATCAATAGATAAATATGTGCAAGCTATCAAAGATCTCTTTCTCCAAAAAGAGCGGGATGTAAGCCTAGGCACAGTGAATATCAGACCAACACATTCCCAGATTTGGATTTATACTGAGGCAGTGAAATTATTAGTGACAGTGGCACAGCTTTAAGATATGTCTAAGATATGTCATGCATCTGTACTGCTCACTGCCTGGAGATTTAAACTGCTGGGGGGAGCACTTCATCAGAAGTGGCATATTTGCACACGTATGCAAATAGGGGAGAGTTGAGTCGGTGGACTGACTCTACCCTGGATCCGGGACGGCTGCGGCCAATTAAGCCTGATTGCAGCCGGGGCCTTTTTAACCTGTGTGTGGATGTGGGACTGGGTGAGAGCGCGCCAGTGTGAGAGGCTGGCAGAGCGAGTGGAGTTCGGCAGGAGACGGAGACGGAGACGGAGTCGGAGTCGGAGTCGAGTCGGAGAGGGAACGAGCCAGCAGAAGCCGCGTCTGAGCGAGGTCCCCGGCGGGGTTGCCGGGACGGAGGCGAGGGCGCGAGCGGCGAACGACGGAGTGGGAGAGCGGGCGTCCAAAGCCGGCGGCGACCGGCCGAGCTCCGGAGGTTGCAGTCGGGAGAAGCCTGCAAGGGCTGACCAGTCGGGGTTGGGGCGGGATGCCCCTGACCTGCCGGGAGGGAGGAGGCGCGCGCCGGGGAAGACGGCGCTCTACACTGCCGACGGCGCCAACTGCCGTCAACACCGGGCCGGGTTTATATTGCTGGGATGCGAATAAAACGGCCGTGCTGGCCAGTTAACTCTCCTCCCGTGTATGTCTCTGTCTGTCACGGACCCCGGTAATGTGGCACCTTGCCACACATACATAATGGTTTACAACTCAAAAAACATATGTTAGTGTGTTGTATCCCTTTAAAGTCTGAACACAGGAAAACACTATTGGGTGTTGTCTCTAACCTAGCCTAGTCAGTAACACAACACATGTATTGCTGTAAATCCACATATCTGCTTTGTTCTTCCTGCTGGCTGTTTCTAGACCACAAAGCCCAGTCACATCAACATCACATGCTTTATTCAAATCCAGTTGGTAACCCTTGTCTACCACTGGATGGTTTCAGTGCAGGCAAAACAAATAATTTTCTCCTTTATCACTAGGTAAATATCCAGACTAAACGTATGTATTAATTTTATCTTCATTAATTTTGTATCATGTCTCGCACCCCCTCCATGACATGGTTATGAAGCAGCGGAGCTTATTCAGCCATAGATTGTGTAATAACATACTATGTGAATCATCTGGCCATAAACCAATTGGGATACTTTGATAACTGCTCCATGTAAAGTGAATGCTGGTCTTTCTAGACCGCACGGCCCAGTCACATCAATGCTTTATTCAAATCCAGGCGGGAAACAGCTTTCTTGTCTGATATGAATTCACTGTTTGTCCAAACTTTCCATGGTATTTCCATAAGCAAGTAGCATGAAATAGTCCTTTGTGTCAAACCAAATCAATATGCTACTTCAAGCCTATGCAGTAAAGGTTATGTTAGGTAATGATGACAGCTAAACGGTTGCATGTTCAGCAGTGCGGGTTACATCATTTTATGATCTAATATTATAAATCTCAGTCTCTCTTCACTCAACTGAATGACTGTTTTAATGAATCATCATAGATTGCAGTTTTTACCAAGCCAGTGGAAATTCAAAAAGAAAGTCAATCATCTACCTGCTGCCTACTCTCACCTGGACAAAGCAGGAAGCACTGTGAGGGTCATGTTCTTTGACTTCTCGAGTGCCTTCAACACCATACAGCCCCTGCTGCTGGGTGAGAAGATGAGGAGGATGCAGGTGGAGGCACCCATGGTTTCCTGGGTGACTGACTACCTGACTGGCAGACCGCGATTTGTGCAGCTACAGAGCTGTATGTCAGATCGGGCAGTGAGCAACACAGGGGCCCCACAGGGGACTGTCTTGTCCCCCTTCCTGTTCACCCTATACACCTCTGACTTCAGGTTCAACTCTGAAACATGCCACCTGCAGAAGAACTCAGACGACTCTGCAATCGTGGGATGCATCAGGGGAGGACAGGAGGAGGAGTACAGAGGCCTGGTGGAGGACTTTGTGGTATGGTGTGAGCAGAACCACCTACAGCTCAACGTCACCAAAACAAAGGAGATGATTGTAGACTTCAGGAGGACTAGGGCCCAGTCGACCCCGGTCTCCATCCAGGGGATGGATGTGGAAATGGTTGGGTCCTACATCTATCGTTGTGGTGTTTTTGCACTGGACTTCCCAAAGATAACTTATCAATCAAACAGTGTGGATTTTCTGTTGATGAAATTTGAGTTTGAGTTTCACTGTCTACCAGCTCCATTATGAGTGCTGTCTACAGAGATATGCGCTGCACTGCAGGGTAAGTTTGATTTAGTGAACAGAGCAGGATGGTTATTTTGTGTGAGCCAAAAAAAATAGTTTTTACTATATAATCCTCCACATGAAATGTCTATTATTTTCAACTTGAGACATTGTTTCCCTTAAATGTGAGAAAATTAGAGATTTGTTTCTCTATTTTATTAATGCATAGTAGACTTCCCCAAACCACTTTCTACAGCAGCATGGAAAAATATCAGTATAAATTTCCATATCTAACAAACAAACAAAGGTAGCTTACTGTTAATAATAATAACAATAATAATGTTGTTATTATTATTATTATCCATCAGTCTACAGCCCGACAGATTGTATACAAATGGAGAAAATTCAGTGCCATTGCTACTCTCCGTAGGAGTCCAGCGGAGTCCAGCAAAGATTGCATTCAATTCACATTTTGGAATGGGCAATGACCTTATCCTTATTGAAATGTTGTGGCATGTACTGTAGCAAGGTGTTTATGCAAGACATCCCAAAAATATCAATGGACTGAAACAGTTCTGTAAGCAGGAATGGTCCAAAATACCTCCTAACCGCAGGTCTGATCAGCAACTACAGGAAACATTTGGTTGAGGTTATTGCTGCTAAAGGAGGTTCCACCAGTTACTAAATCTCATGGTTCACATACTTTTTCCAATCTAAGCTGTTCATGTTTGAACAATATGTTTAATGTGTGTCATTTCTTTGTTTTGTTTGTTTATCTATTTTTATGAGATCAGACCATATTTTAGGAGCCATTAATACAGGAATGCTGGTAATTCAAAAGGGTTCACAAACTTTTTTCTCACAACTGTATGTTATCTGGTACAAAGTATTTGGATTAATTTGTCATTTATCTCCAATACCCACTGCAGCCATGGACAGAATACAGCTACATATAACTAGTACAGACAATAGTGACATCAAGTGGTAAAACTATGTACTTAGGCCTACTGCATTTCCCCCTATCACTAATAGAGTGGAAAAATGTATTTTTAGCTACTGTGATGCTATGAGTTGACAACAGACACTCAAGTGAGTTGATAACGGACAAGCCTACTTCAGTAAAGAAGAACAACAGTCAATATGGGTCAAATTGCCATTACAGAGCATTTTTTTTGGAATGGTTAACTTCTTTGTTTACTTTAAAAGCCCTATAAATATTAGAAACAAAATCAGATGGTGGTACCACAGCAGGACAAACCAGTAGCAGAGAGGAAGGGATGCAGTGAGTTTACAACACATGCACCCATACGTTAAACCCACCCTTCAAAGTAAAGCACCCAAATACTTAATAGAAAGTGCAAGAAACAAATCAAACTATATCACCACACTGTTCACCCACCACACCAGGTCCCAGATATTAGTGCCACCAGAAATTGAATTTGAATTGCATTTATTTGAATTTGTCAACTTGAATTAAAAAATTTAATTTGAATTTGTATTACACACTTTGAAATTGTAGTCATCATTTACTTGAGTATATTTATTTGGCAATAGCTGAGTGCTCAGGAGAGATATACACACAGTATGGGGTATGCAGATCTCTGAAGGAACTTGGGGATGAGGGTTCATAGAAAATACAAGGTCACTGCAAAGACATAATAACAGGTGCATAGATAACAACATGACTATCAGTAGTTTCCCACTAGCAGTTTGTTCAGTAGTGATGGCCGATTCGCAAACAAATCATTCAAAAGAACTTGTTAAATTGAGTGAGTTGAATCGACTCGCACACCCAACTTAATTGATTCAGCAGTTGTTACAACAGCACCAGAGAACATGTCTCTTTAGTCTCTTTAGTAACTATCATTCACTATCATTCAACTATCATATCACTCATTCCTTTCCCTGTTTAGCTAGTAGAACATCAGACTCCCATGCTGAGGGTTGTGAGTTCAGGAGCGAAAAGGAATGCAGCAGATAATATAGGTATTATGGCTGGTTGTGCCACCATGGACAAATCATGGCCATACACTGGGACTCACTTTTTATTCTTTCTTCAGTGTGTCATTTTTTTAAATTCTTGGGCTGGTGTTGTAAAATGTTTACATTTCTTTTTAAAACAGTGTAGGTTCCGGTTTAAAATAAACTGATGATTGACTGCATACCTGTTTAACTTGACTGTTTGTCAATCTGTAGAGTTTAACCCAATTTCAACAAAGACATCATAATGAGTTTTGAGTGGACCTCTTCCACCCAATAGGAATGGATTTTGATGTGATTTGGTCAATTAACAGCACTTCTTTACTTAGTGTCAATTTGGTGTTTCATCGATAATGATCCATGTTACAATTTTGATGGCTGATAGTTCAGCATAGCAATATGATAGAGGCACAAAATCAGCACCATTGACTTTTCTCTCTCCCCCCTGTAATAGTAGATATACGATTTGAGTCATTCAGCATTATCCCTTTTATCTCAACCTCCCCTAACAGTTTGTAATGTTGTCTGATCTTCTCAGAACTTAAACCGTCATTTAGCAGACGCTTTTATCTAAAGCGACATACAAAGGTGATAGTTGACACTACGTGGGGATTGAACCCACAATCCTGAGACTGAGAGTCTCATGCGCTACCGACTGAGCTGGACATCTCCAAATTGTAGAGAAAATTTGTGTGAGCATGTTTTATCAAATATTTGATATACTTTCTCCAGAGAAATTTTAGAATATACCGCCTCCTGAGTCCATCAAGCCATCTCCTGACTCTGGGAAACTGGTACTTGGAAATAATAGGCTCTTTTGGATAATCACACGATCAATAACTGCCAATCAGACACAATAGAGGCTTTTTGGATGTTAACCGATCAATAAACACAATTCGGACAATCACCCGATCTATAACTGCCAGTTGGACATAAAAGAAACCTTTTGGACGGTCACCAGATTGGGACACAATAGAGGCCTTCTGAACAGTTACCAGAACAATAAACACCAATTGGGACACAACAGAGCCCTTTTGGATGAGGGCCTGAGCTTGCAGGGTTTCCAAAGGGCAGTCGGGGTCTTCGGTGGGCAAACGTCGCCAATAAGAGGCATCCAAATTGTGTGATGGCTGAGTACGGGAAAAGTGCATCAACTGTCAATTTACTAGATTCTGTATTCTGTATAATATAATCCATCTAATTGGTGTTGTGTCAAATGGCAATCTATTTAGTTCCAAATTATTCCAAATGGAGGTTGTGAGTTCAATATTTCATAGGACAAAGTACCCCCCCCTTGCTGCCACCACACACACACACGCATGCACTGTAAAAGTACTGCATGAACAAAGAATGTAGGCAATAAAAATTGTTAGTTACTCAAAATTTCTTTATGGTTTATTCTTTCACGGTACACAAACAGGATGCTTTATAGACAATGACAATTAGAGACATCTGAAATAATTACATCAATAATCATCTTATATCTCACATTAACAGTGCAAAACAACAGTACTGTTAATTTTTTTTAAGACAGATCATCAGTGATACACAGCTCTCTTAAAATACTGACTTGGCCCATGAGAAGACATCATCATAATCCTCAACCTACTGACTAGGATAACCAATCAATCAATGTCAATTCCTAGCTGTACATCAAATATGGGTTTGACAGTGTAAACAAAATGCATAAGTATGGCCAATATCATGGGGCCAGTTTTGCAGACATGAACTGAGCCTGGACTTAAAAAAAAAAATCCTCAGAGGAGCTCTTTATGAAAATGTCCGTCTATGTTGACTAGGTTTAATTAATGTTTGTGAAACTGGTCCCAAATATTTCTGCATTAGGCTTACTGGACATTATTTCTGCAACGTCAAAATAAACAGATTAAATATATTTATACATATTTATATTAGGAAAAGTAGTTACGTGTTAATAAGTGGCTCTGAACTTTAACACATTCATAACACCTGACATAGAGGCAGAACAGTGCATCTATTTACTGAGCAGAAACTTCAAAATAAAAGTCCTCCTGCCACTTGTCATTTCAACTAGGAAACAAATTTAGGGTTTAGGTATTTATAAAATTTGTGATGTGAAGTTGTTGTTAAGACTGTATGCACTAACACTGTAATATCCACCGTTCCATGTTTTTCCGATCCTGTTTATGGGATTTGTACTTACAATCCAAGTTAAGCAAATTAGCTCCTGCTAGTTTGCTAACTAGCCTGGTTGACTAGCTATCAACTATTAACTAGCTAGCTGCGTAGCTTGCTATAGTCCTTGAGTACAAATTTGTGTGGAAATTCATTATTAATTAAGGATAAAGCCCCTTGAGGTGAAACATCTTGTTTACAAGGGGGACCTACAAAGCCAAACGTAACAAGAACAAAACAAACACAAAAACAAAGACACCCCCCCACCAAAAAAAGAAAAAAGCAGAAAAGACAATAGTCAAAAGTAGAAAAGTAATAAGTTACAAAATATTATAAAAATATTCAAACTACATATTGATGGTACATAGTAATGAGTGGGAAACAAATGGTCTTTGATTAGAAAAAGTGGGAACATTCTGATTTAATTTCATTGAATAGTGAAGTTGTTGACCATTGCAATTTTGCAGGTTCATGCAAAACGCATTAGGGCTAACAAACACACCAAATGTCAACACTAAAGAAAGCTGGTAGAAGAAGCTAGTGTTAGCCCTATTTTTTCAGTGACTGCAGTAGACTGTAGACAGACTGCCAGTAAGCTTTGTAACTAGCTAGTTATCTAAAGTTAGTTCTTCTAATTGCCAACCGACCAGTAATTGAACTCTGAGCCAGTAAAGAGAATAAGAAGCCCATGGAAAGGTGGTAAAAGAAATGGGTAGTCTTTATAACAAACAACATCTCAAAAACAGCTTGATGATGTACACATTCATTTCTTATGATATTATTGTATATTTTGTATATTTTCAATAAAAAAATAGCAATCTCCAGGAGTTTTACTATTTTGCTCAATAAACTGACACTGTTTCTTTACTATGCCATGAATAAAGCTTATATGAAGCTCTTGTTCAGGCGTTATGAATGTGTTATGAACCAGTGTTCAAGTTACTAATGGCTGCCATCATCTGAGTAAGGAAACAAAAATATGGGCATATTTAGGTAACATGCAGGCACTAAATAATCTATAAAAATGTTCTGGTCCATTACGAAATTCACATTACTCTGGGCTAAAACATTTCAAGCTGAAAAGTAATTTCTAAAACGCAAGAGTCAGGAGCATAAGGAGGACGTTTTTTTAATGGACAGGATTGGATGGCATGCAGGATGGCATCTCAGCTTCAAGACGAGAGACAGAACTGGGTTTGTATAGAATTGCCCTGTGTTGAACATTAGGCTGTTACTCTTGGACAAACAAGCTAACAAAGACTAAAAAGGCTGGTTTCCACAGATATATTAGCCTTCTCAGGAGAAAATGAGAATCCCCATTGAATAGGACTATTCACGTCTGGAACCGAGCCAATATGTATTTCTATGGAGATTATGTCACCACTGACTAATATTAATCAGTGTCCAGGGACTATGTCTTATCAATACAAGCCTCTAACCATAACCACTTCAGTGATTATCGAGTCAGGGGGTAGAACTGGTAAGAACCAGCATATGAACATATTAAAAGGAAGAGTAGTTGTGCGTATACAGATTACATGAGATTGTGTTCTGGGCCTTTACGTGAGGTCCAGTGAAAGCTGGGATCTTCTCAACGCCTTATCTATAGTTCTCTAAAGCTGTGCTACCCGTTAACAGTTGGGAGGTTTCCTTTAGTGTGGAGAGAATAACTACTGCCACATGAGGGGGAATAGCAGTCAAGAATTCATCTGTGTTATTGCTATGGCCATAGACATTTCAGTCTGCAGTGAGAAACCAGATGAGCAAGATTCTCATTTTTGATTGTTGTAATTTGTAGTGATTTGTAAGCTACATGTCATAGTTGTGGCATCAGTCCTGTTCTGTGAAAATGATCGGCCACAGTCGCCATTGTCAACTGTGCCAATTGATTCTCTAGGAAATTGTACATCTGTTCACTCATCATAAATAAGACGACAGAATGAGCTCTCATTTGTAGCTAAAGGGGATGGTGGTGAATGTTTGCGGTTACAAGCTCAACTGTCCTTGGACCAGCTTATATAATACATATGAGCTTCCTGTATGTATGTGTGTGTGTGTGTGGATTGTGTTCCATGTGACATGGACCTATTTCCTGGAGCTTCCCTCCCTCTATCCTGGCTGGACTGGGACTTGTGTTGGTCAGTTGGGTTCCTGTCCGGACTGGACTTATTTGTGTTGGGCCAACACGTCGTTGAAGATGTTGAGGAAGATGTGGACATGGTACTCCTTGAAGACCAGTGCCGGGCGGAAACGGATTGATCGGTCACCACACCCTCCCAGGAGGACACCTATCATGAGAGATGCTTTTACTGTGCGTTCACACTGCGAGCAACACGTTGGGCAAAACACTGGAAGTGCGTTCATTTTATATATAGCTGAGTGACCAGGGAGACTGTGGATTGGGTTCTGCATGATGTGGAAAAAATATGCAATGTGCGATTAACTTGGATATTGCGATGGCGATATGACATGCAGTATAACAGTTGTGAAGCAATTTAGACCCTTTGCGCATGATAATGATACATGGTGCAGCCCTAGTCTGGATGGTCAACAAGCTTGTCCGAGAAAAGTTAGCCATGGCCAAACTTTTTGCGGTTATCGGCCATCGGGTCATCGACAGCAAATCAGATTTCTATGCTTCCTTGTTTCCCTACCAATTCAATTTTATTTGATGAACAATAGTTCCGCCTGGCAAGATCAAAACTTTGTAGCTGCATGAGACCACTACATAGATGCAATTGCTCTATTCTGACATACGGCCCACAATTGGTCCGAATAGAGCAACCCATCAACCAAGTTGTTTGCAGTGTGTACAAGCAGTTACTCTGTGATTGGCTGGGGAATTGATAAATTCTGAGGGGAATAAAGGGAAAATTAAGAGATTTTACAAATGGGTCACTTTACATGAATATACCACAACATGTAATACACATTGTTTCACACATTTATTACATTAGATGTTGCTTTTTATACATTGCACAGTCACATCTCCACAGCCCAAGCCCAACTGCAGTGGAAACCACACACCTTTAGAACTTTTTTTGAGCGACCTGAATAACAACATTATGAAATCAGGAAGGAATAAAGTTTTCAGATAATGGAAGTCATGGAAATGCTTATTCTGTGGGACCTTCTTGTATAACAACAAAATAAACAGAATAAATGCAGAATGAATGGCGACCGACTTCTTACCCTTGTCTCTGGTCTTGAGGATGATGCTGCTGCGCGTGGGGTCGTCACAAATGTCAATGGCACAGAAAGTCCCCTGTCCTCGAGCTCGGCTCAGTAAGCTGGGGTACTGGGCCTGGGGATCAGAGGGCATGGTGGTGAGAAGACACACACATTTGTGGTGCGTTCACATCAAGCATGTTCGGAGTTGTTCATTTGAATTCAGAGAGTTTACTCTTTCAGTTTAGTTCATTAAGCAAGGTGAGAACAATGCCATTTGAACTTTGTGGCACCAAATAACCACACAGACATCCTCTTCCAAGCAAACTGCAGTGCGTTTGATTAGGAGTGAGAACGTAATCTGAACCAACTACAGAAAACAACCCCAAAATGCAAGGTTTTATGGGTGTAAGGAGATGGACGTTGACATCTGATATCCAGCAATTACTAATTAATTGCATGGAAAGCCTAGCATAACAAAATGAACTAAGAGCAAATTTGGAGTCAAGATGAGGTGAAATGCCTCCTCATGAGCCGAGGAGCACATTTCCCAACTCCTTGAAAGAATGCAGAAGACAAGAATACTATTCAAGTCCATTTTACTTAGCTAAGGTTATACGGACTGGAATCGTATTAGTCTTGACTCGCTCCTGCCAGCAAAATCTCATATCTCAGGTTACCAAAACTATCCAGTAAACAAACTACTTGTGAGTCTATGTGACTTTTGCTTACAAGCCCTGGTTCACCTAACAAACCTAAACAAACCAAATATAAATATAGCTGCAAGCGGACATTAGTGGGGTTCAAGCCAACGGGGCAAATGATTTGAAATATAAGCCCTGTACAACCATTAATATGAAGTTTGGTTGCTCGAACATTTAGGCATTAAGGAATTATGCATGTCTTCAGTGTTAGACACACAAACAGGAAACACACTGTGCTTGTTATAGTGCCACCACTGGTCTGTCACACTTCTGTCATCATACGTATGTAAAGTTTGTTTGCTCTAGCACAAGTTTTTAAGAATTATGCCTCACATCCTGTGTGTCTTCGCTATCAAGTTAATTCGTGCACCACAGCCAAACAGTTTAGATTTTCAAAACTCTGGATAATAGCCTTAATCTAAGAGTTCCATATATGCTGTGTGCAAACTTTTGTTGAGACTGGATCAACTTTGCAGTAGAAAATAGGTTTTGCATCAAATCAAAACAAAATGTCTGAAAACCAGCATGTGCAATGGATACAATGGAATTTGATTGTAGGCCTTACGGTTCAGGAGCTATTGGCCAAAATGTAAAGTTGCTTGTTATAGCACCTACATCAGCTTTTTTCCTAGGAAAAAGCAAGTAAACCTTTACCCTATGGTTTGCCCCCCCCAGAACATGTAGGTGTGATTGCACCTTTACATAGTACACACATATACTGTACACTGGCCTCACCTGTAGCTCATATAGACCATGTAGCAAGGCTTTGCCGGAACGTGTCACCTCTTCCAGAAGATTTTCTCTGCGAATGACATTGAGAACCTCGGACAGGAACAGGTTCTTGGAGGGGTCACCCATCCATGTGTTGAAGATACGGTATGGCTGGACACGAAACACATGCAAACACATGTAAATATACACCCTAAAAACAATGATAACAATAATCTGGAGTGAACACACTACAGGAAAGTCAGCATAACTGTTAATAAGGCTCTACTACAACAAATACTTTTCAGTCAATATCAGTGGCACAATGCGCAATCAGACACTTACAGACACTCAAGGACTGTGAGAGAATCTTGCTACTTTGACTATTATTTTCCACTCACATTAACCAGGAAATGTACACATTTACAGATTTACCTTGGGAAATGTGTACCAAATGTTTACCAACTACGTAGGAAATGTGCACATTTACCAAGTTCCCAGTATATAAGGCTTTGCAGCTAGCAGTCAAGTTTGAGTGGAATCACAGCCAGTAGTTCAAATGTGAAACACTGCATATCCAACAACACTATTACAGCACAATGCATGAACAATCAAGATAGTCAAGATAAAAAAGGGAGACCTTGTCAGCCTGCAGTTCGTCTCTGTGGTAGTAGCCTCCAGTCAGGAGCTTCTTGCTGAAGGAGACAATGTCGGCAGGGTCGTCCATGCCCCAGTGCTCATGGGCCCAGAACTTTCCTGTGGTTCCCCCACCCGTCTGGACTTCATCCACGTGGAACGCACAGCCATGCTGGGGGGAGGCATGGATTGGGAGATTGAGAAGTGGGAAGGAGATAGAGGAAGTGAGACCAAGAGTGGAAGACAGAGGAGAGAGAGAAAAATGAGAGGATGGGGGGGAAAGAAAAAAGCTATGGATCATGACATCATCTTGACCATGTTGACGTCGGTATTATAAGCAAGCTCTCAAAAGGACCAGACCACAGCCTGATGTTAAAGAGTAGAGGTGAGCCTCTGTCTCTAATCCAGACAAATAATCCACTGGATTATTATTGTGGATGTTAGTGATGAATAGTTTGTAGACCCCAAACATACATTCTACTTCATACGCAGGTGGTTCGCTCGCTCAAATAGTTCAAGTATTTATCTGGTAAGCCAAAGCTGTACACCATCCTCTTACTTAGTGTTTAAGAGTTACATTTAATAAGAAATTTTAGTGCAAGTGCAACATCTAGTTTAAAAAAAGTCAAAATAAACGTACAACTTGTACAACCAACAGTTTTTGTGCTAACGTTGCTTCCAGAGGCAGTTTGGAACTCTGTAGTAAGTGCTGCAACCAAGGATGGACGATTGTTACACACTTCAGCACTCAGCAGTCCCATTCTGTGTGGCCTACCACTTTGCGGCTGAGCTATTGCTGCCCCTAGACGTTTCCACTTCACAATAACAGCACTTACAGTTGACCGGGGCAGCTCTAGCAGGGCAGAAAATTGACCAACTGACTTGTTGGAAAGGTGGCATCCTATGACGGTGCCACATTGAAAGGCACTGAGCTCTTCAGTACAGCTCATTCTACTGCCAATGTTTGTCTATGGAGATTTCATGGCTGTGTGCTTGATTTTATATACCTGTCAGCAATGGGTGTAGCTGAAGTAACTGAATCCACTAATTAGAAGGGGTGTTGGCATACTTATGGCCATGTAGTGCGTATACAGAGTTACTTGTGGTTGGGATATGAAGATCTATACCCTTAATAGTTCCTTAACCTGGATATGAGCTACTATCTGGAATACCTCGGTAACCAGTAAACAAAACATCATTGTCAAGATGAAGCTATTCAGAATGAGAACAACAGGCTGAAGCCATGTCAATCACCTGCTGCCACAGTGATACCTCCTAGTTGCCATAATGATAACTCCTACCTTGCGAGCGATGTTGCGGAGGCTCTTGAAGAAGTCTGGGGAGGCGTGGTTATCTCCACCCTCGGCCTGGATGGGCTCGATCACAATGCCCGCCACAGGCTTCCCTTTCTGCCTCCACTTGACAATCAGATCCTCAACCTGAGGATTCAATTCCCATTCGATCAAATGGACCTTACAAGTACATGCCTCCTTATAATGCAACAACAATGAATTTAGGAAATGCGATTGCAAATGCTTTGAAAAACAGACCAAAAGACCAAATTTGGCCAAATTAAAATTTGTTTGGAAAAAGTCACAGCTTTAATTCATACTCATGTGCATTAAGAAAAGTACTGTCACCCCCCCCCCACAACACCTCCTCCAGACAGCGGGCCTCCTCCTGTGCGTTCTCCCTGGTAAACTCCTCCAGTGGGTACTGCAGCCTGGGAAATGGGGCAATTGGCCAATCGAATGATGGAATATCCAGCTTGTGGATTGCTTTGGAGTGCGTCGTTGCCAGGCAGCCTTAACGAGGTGAGAGCGTTGCATTAATGTAGCCACAATTCCATAAATATAAATCAACATACAAAGAGTTGCCGAGTCACCTAGAGTTGCGGTATGTATTATACCTTACCCATGGTTCTCCCATGGAAGGCCCCCATGAAGGACAAAATGCTGAGGTCTGGACAACCTGGGCCCTGAAAGCAAGAGAAAGAAAGAAAGATACAGATATGCATTTATTTAGTATGGTATCCCATAATCATATTAGTAGTGGTGACGTGTGTGTGTGAGTGTGATGGTAGTAAGACTCCTTCACCTACCTGGTTGATCATGCAGGAGGTGAGGTCTTCATCAGATGGTGTGTTGTTGCCTCGCTCCTTGTTCTACAGCAAAACCAAAGCACACAGTCAGGAACACGCACAGAATGCCACGTAATTGGAATTTTGTTGTTGAAATAGTAGAAGATTCCTTTTTTCATTCAAGTTACACCTATAACATATGTCATACTTATGGTATATTTCTCCTATAGTAAATATTTTGCATTTATTTATTCTTTGTCTCAATAATTCCTAATCATTTTCCCAATGCACTTTCTCATATTCTCAGAAATTGTCGGTCACATGCGTTTATATGACACCAATTCCTGTACATTCTTGTTTGTATTTGATTTTTATGTATATATTCTATTTTTCCATGCTGAATCTTATTACTATTTGCTGCTGCAATGACCCAGTTTTCCCACAGGGATCATTTTATCCCAGTTAACCTCTCTGTGTATCTGTTTCTATTTCAGAAGCTGGGAGACAAACCTCTGGCACTAAGTAAGAGCTCAAGTCTCAACAAGCTGCTGAGTGCTGGCCTGCGGCTTTTTCCTTACAAAGAATTACACAGGACCATTCGCAGATAGAGTTTTAGTTCTACAAATATTTCTCTGAGGTAGAAATAATCTCACTGGTTGAATTATACTTTAATGGGCAGAGCCAAATAATCAGTTTTGCTGGCTAAGTAAGGTTAGACTGAAGCCCAGTGAAAAAAGCAATGGGTACAAGAGGGGGTAGCTAATATTATGAAGCCTAAAGTTTGACTAGTGCAGACTGCATTTAACAGTATCCATGTACTTTTGAAGCCTATATAGGTAATTAAAGTCAAGACATTTTAAGACTTTTTTCCAGGACCTGCAGACACCCTGTATCACTATTTTGACCTGTCAAAGAGCTGCATGGGCTGTCAGTCAGACTGCATACTCACCCTGTACCACATAAACATGGCTTTGAAAGCATTCTCATTGGAGCAGGATCCACAGGCCATCGTCTGAACACGAGTCATTCCACTGGGAGCCACCTGAAAGAGGAGGAGAAAGGAGGATGAAAGGAAAGGAGGTAAGAGGAGAAGAGAAAGGAGAGGAGATGAGGGGAGGGAGCAGATAGGACGTGTGGGGTAGAAGAGGAGAACAAAGATATTCTATATTAAGATATTGTAGTAGCACTCACTAAACTTGAGATGAATAGAGGTATTAGATTTTATTCATTTTTTATAAAAGTAATAATAATAATAATGATATCATCCCCATAACTATTATGTCCATTTCAAATAATAAAATGCATGTGTGTGTGTCACTGACTGAGAGAAGGCTTTCAGTGAGCCTGTCTGGAAAGTTTTCGGGCGGCAGGATTCCCAGGGCTGGTCGATTCACAAATGTGCTCTGAAGAGAGAGAGAAAGAGATAAATATGTTAACGTTTGAATTTATGTACACACACACACACACACACACACACACACACACACACACACCTTTGTGGTCTACTAAATACAACTGAAATTGTAAACCCTATTGAATATAGTCAATGATGTAGTAGTAAATAAAAAGGAGAGTGTAACTATGACCTCCAGTTGGTGATCATAAGGCCACATATCAACATCCACCATTGTGAACAAAAATGTGTTACGCTTTCCTAAAACCATTAATTCATGCCATTCCTTAAAAGACCATAATATATAACTCAGTTTGATGCTATGATGCTTTCTATGAATTTACATAATAAAGATTTAAGTCAGGCTAAAAAGGTGGAAAACTTTTGCAATTAAAAAGGTGGGTAAAGGGGTGTGCTGGTGGCTCAGCTGGCACACACTCACATACCATGTATTTGTGACATCCTCGGTTTGAACACAGCCTATGGCATTTGTTTGCTGCTCTACTGTCAAAGGCAAAAATGCCTTTAAAAAAAAAAAAGTTTATTTGGGTTTACCCCTCCACTACATACTATCACTATCCACTACATACCTTTGCTATCACTGTAAATTATTAAATTACCTACCAGATTGTTGGGATTGGTCATCAGTTTCAGGAGGGCGGGATGATTGTAGCCTGAGAAAGAGAGAGAGAGAGAGAGAGAGAGAGAGAGAGAGAGAGAGAGAGAGAGAGAGATGGACTATATATATATATATATGTATACACACACACACACACACACACACAGCATTAACTCAATATATTATAAGATTACTGTAGAAATTGGTCATTGACATAAACATACATTAAACATACAAAAAATAAATATTGTGATCTTTCAAAAAGACCCACAGTATATTTTTAAAGTAAAGAAATTAAAAATGACTTGTTAGCTAATTTTCCTGGTCATACTATACACCTATTTAACAATACATGCCAAAAAAAAAATTCTTGTATTTTTATATCAAATTCCCATTATTTGTGTATTTTTAGCAGCTACCTCATGGTGTACCAGTAGGCGTACATTAACAAATCCAACCAATAATATCATCACAAATTTCTTTTAACAATCCCACCCCTCCGTCCCTCCCATTAAATAAAACTTTCCTCTCCCAAATGGATATCCCATTAGTTTACACTTTTGATTGATCCCTCCCCACCTTATGTCCCACCCCTGTTCCAGTGGAGGTTGTGGGTATGGAAATTGAGTCTGCAGCAACCCAGATCCACTGTGGAGGAAAACTGACTTTAGGTAACCTTACTTCATCCCAAACCCCACCCCAGTACCTTATATGGTAGCACTATCACCGCTCTAGCAAGTGCCTGTATCTCTTCACTAGAACACATCTTCTTATATAAAACTGTACTGCACTCTGTTCTCTGAAGACTACAGAGACAGATCCTTTACTGTACTTTGTACTAGGGCGAAGTGCTAGGGCTACATGGCCCTCCAAACGGAGATTTTTCAGGGGCACACTACAAACCGAGGGTTATGACAAATCTCCGACAATCATTGGCAAGATGGTGGCGAACGCTGCACAAGCAACAAAAGGAAACCACAAATGTAGTATTTTCTTTGTTAATGGAGATTTAAAAAATATTCTAACCATCGTATTATCTTAGTTTAATGTCATTTCAATGTATTATAGACCTACAGAGCACCGCTAACGTTATTCTGTCATGAAGTGGCCCGGTAATGAAGCAGTGGTCTTTTTTATTTAATGACTTGTTTGATCGATTGATAGCGTGAAATGTATAAGTTGTGAACGAATCGCGAGCGTCCATGCTTTTCTATCTCCATCAGATGAACTACCCCTTGTGACTCTGTTCCGAGGGCCAAGCCAAAGGGTGAGGGGCACTCGAAAACGAGTCGTAGGGGTGAAAATGAGAAATGGGATTCGGCCTAAGAGCATTTCTTCGACATCCACTACTAAACAGATACTAACACACAGGCACACACACCTGCACTTACTGATACAAAAGAGCAGGGGTTAAATGTTTCTTTATTACACTGTATTTCATCAATATCGTCAATATTGTTAATTTTAACATTCATGCCAATAAAGCATATTGAATTTAATTCATAAGTTCAATAATTCTCATTCTTGAGGTACATTATCTAAGCTTATATAGCCACCTTACATAAAGCCCTGCAGTGCTATTCCACTGCCCACCAGCAGAGGGAGCACTAACCCTTGGCTTGTCCAGGGTTCCTACAAACTGTTTCTTCTATTTCAAAATTCCATTCTTTCTCCATACCTGAATTTCTAAACTGGAATTGAAGATTTTGGTTTTTCAATGTGATGTATGAGTTAATATCACAATATTTGAAATCTTCTACAGCTACATAGTAGTTGTCATACATATAATTCCAGATTTTCCAGATTGGAAAAAGGAAAGGAAAGATTGTTCTTCATAAAGTCTGGCAAATAATCAGCAACTGCATCATTATTGGAAGCAAGTTAGCAAGTAGGGGGTTAAAGTAAGAAAGCTGGTTAGTGCTAGACTGTAGACAACACCACGCCCCCTCATGCACACATAAAGACTGGTGTTGGTTATAATCACTGTTTCCGTTGACCTTATTGGTTTGTATTGGAGAGCAGCGATCCCTGCATACTGAGAGGTTCATAGAGCTCTACAGTGAAGTAATTGATCAGAATTGATCGGCACGATGGCAAAAACTAGCAACTAAGGCCCAGGTTGAAAATAAATAAATAAATAAATATTTTTTTAAAGTGTCCCCAGTTGCATACTCACGAAAAGCACACTCACACACAAGCTCTGGCCCATTCTTTTAAGCAGTTTAGTAATTCCACCACAAGATGTCGCCTTTCAGCCTTATAATTTTTTTTTAAAATTTTCTTCTGCACAGAGATGGAAAATGAGTCAGACTGACCCAAGCTTTGCAACAAACTCCATCACAGCATCCCTGCAGCACAAAGGGGTTTAAACTTCACCAAAAACCTTCATTTGCTCTTGTTCACACAACACACATACAGCAAACCTCCAGGTCCACAAGGTTCTCGCATCAGTGATTCTCAGTGAGCTTTCATCTTCATCATTTCTACAACTTGCCTTTATTATCGGATAGTTTACTTTGCTGAGAGGGAAGTGGACTGCTAGGAGCTTTTTGTTTTCCATGTAAGTCATTTGCATGCTGGAGGGGAAATCTCTCAGCCCCTAGTCCCCAACCCCCGCCCATCCCCCTTTCCGGTCACCCTCAATTGTGTATTATCCAATGAAGAAATACCAAAGCAATCTATAAAAGCTTTGGTAAATTCACTCTGTATCCACTGTATAGACAAACAGCTCACTTCTCTAGACAGTGGGTCATGTATAAATAACAGGTAACACATTCTTTACTACAGAGCACTATAAGGGCACTTACAGTTGTGAGAAAAACTGAACACTTTCAAATTACCTGCATTCCTGTATAACTGGCTTGTAAAAAAACAAATATTTGTACTTTTACATGTCTTTACATGTGTGGTGAGCCACTGCCTTGAAGGCCGTTGGTGTTATCAGGGTGTGAGTGTGTAAGAAGTGGTTTGTCACACTGTATAAAAGAAGTGATGACTCCCTGTATAGTTAGACCTTACGGGAAGTCACAATGTGATAAACTGTATTGTCTCCGTGCACGAATAAAGCTATTTTCCTACTGCAAGAGACTGTCAGTCGCTGTGTCTTGATTATACCTGCAAGCTGAGAAGCATCTTGGAGGAGGCATACAACATTTTATTCAACACCTCTGTTAAGCTGCAGATCAAAGAAAAAAAGGTCTTTGGCAAACTTGAGACGGGCAGCAATGTTTGTGGAGAGCAGTGGTTTCCTCCTCAGTATCCCTCCCATGGACACCACTCTTGTTTAGCGTTTTTCTTATTGTGGACTTGTGGACACAGATGTTCAAAAGTTCAAGAGATGCCTGCAGATACTTCGCTGTTACTTTAGAGTTCTTTGTCAACTCCCTCACCATCGTGCGGCATGCTCTTGCTGTGATCTTCGCTGGATGCCCACTCCAGTAGCAATGGATGGAAGTGAAGTGGATGGGCTACAGCAGCAGAGGACCATACTGGCTTCCACTTCTGTCAGCTAACAAGAAGAGAAAACTAAAGTGGACCCAAAACTGGACTACTGAAGAGTGGAAAAATATTGCCTCGTCTGACTAACCCTGGTTTCTGCTGTGACATGCTGATGGCAGGTTAACAATATGAATCCATGGATCAGTCCTGCCTGGTGTCAACAGTATAAGCTGCTGGTGACTTTAGTCCAGTCCGTTCCAGGATCACCGTTTACATGTTTTCACTTAGCTTTATTCTGCAGATCAGATAGACAACAATAACACTGTGGCAGACTGGGGGGTGTGGTTGGGCAGTTGGCTGGAGGCGGGGGGCGGAGTCGGGCCGGCAGGCGGGTTCGCCCTGCCCCGACACCGGCTGCAGCCCATCGGGACTGAGTGGGAACTGATATCTGTTGTGCGTGTGTGTGTTTCCCCGACAGTGAGCAGGAACACGGAGGAGGCGCGTCTCGCTGTGAGCGAGCGAGCGAGCGAGCGAGAGAGAGAGAGAGAGAGAGAGAGGACGGTGCCCGCAGTGAGCGGAGGAGGGCGAGACAGCCCGTTCATATTGCCAATATAATTGTGACTGTGTTTGTGGTGCTGCCCGCAATAAAATGGCGTTGCCGTCACGCCTGACCACCTCAAGTCTCCGCCTCTGTCTGCCCGTGGTAGCATCTTGGCTACAGTGGGGGCTCGCCCGGGATCATGGCAGAGGCATCACCCTTGGAGAACTTGGTGGGCCGTCTAGTGGCCATGCAGGAGGCGCAGGTGGCGCTCCTGCAGCAGCAAACCCAGACGCTCCTTGCCGTGGCGCAGGTGGCGTCAGAGGAGCGCAGGGCGATGCAGGAGCTGCTGTGGGACCGCAGCACGGATCGGCCCGCCGCCCCGCTGCCGATCAGCCTCCAGCGGATGACCGGCGAGGATGATGCCGAGGATGATGCCGAGGCCTTCCTCGCCACCTTCGAGCTGTCGGCGGACGTGGGCAGGTGGACCCCGGAGGAGCGGGTCGTACGGCTGCTGCCCCTGCTCACCGGGGAGGCCCAGCTCGCCGTCCACGGCCTGCCGGCAGCTGCTCGGAGGGACTACAACGCGGTGAGGAAGGGCATCCTCGACCGGCTGGGGTTGACGCCTGAGGGGCACCGCCAGCGGTTCCGGAGTCTGGCGTATGGGGGGGCCGGGCGGCCCTTCGCCTACGCCCAGCAGCTGCTGGAAGCGGCCAGGCGGTAGCTGCAGCCGGAGGCCTCCACGAGGGACGGCATGCTGGACGCAGTGGTCCTGGAGCAGTTCCTGGGGGGGCTCCCGCCCCGCACGGCCGCCTGGGTCCACTGCCAGCCTGGCCGCCACCATCACCCTGGCGGAGGACCACCTCTCCACTCATACCGGAGACCCGGGGGGAGCTCCTCCCCGTCCGCCCCCAGGACCAGCGCGGGATGGGGCGGGACCCCGCCCTGCCCCGGCTCCCCGGAGGAGGCCCTTCATCCCTGCTCCGGTTCCCCGGCCCCTCCCCGAGCCCAGCCGGCGCTCTACTAACCCGTTCCTGTCCTCTTTATCTCTGCAGGTTCCCACTCACGGGGTCGGGGCGGGCCCACAGACGGTGACTCAGGCGCCTGGGCAGGAGTGTTGGCGGTGCGGACGGGGAGGACACTTCCGCAGGGAGTGCCCCCTGATGGAGGTGGGGCAGGTGGTCCGGGTCGCCGGCCCGCCGGGCTCCTCCCCCGGTCTGGAGGGGACCTACCGGATCCCGGTAAGGATCCAAGGGGGTAGACACCAGGCTTTGCTGGATTCTGGCTGTACGCAGACCATGATCCATCAAAGCCTGGTTCGTCCCGGGGCGCTGGTGGAGGCGACGTGGGTGAATATTAGGTGCGTGCATGGGGATATTCACCCAGTGGAAATTCGTTACCGGGGAAAAAAAGCATACGGTGAAGGCCGCGGTTAGTTCCCGCCTGTCGCACCCCTTGTTATTTGGCACCGATTGGCCTGGGTTCACTACACTGGCGAGAGAAACTGCGGGGGTGCGTTCACGGCCGATAGGGAAATGTGAGTGCTGCGCGGCGCTCAGTGGTGACGCGGGGTCTTCTGACGCTGGCGAGGGTGGCGGGATGGAGGAGCCACGTCAGGCGGCTCCCCCGGCCCCGGTAGTCCATCCCACGGAAGATTTTCCGCTTGAGCAGTCTCGTGACGACACCCTACGCTTTGCCTTTGACCGAGTGATGCAAATTGACGGTCAAAAGGTGCGCCCTGACGCCGCGCTCGCCCACCCATACTTTTCGGTAATTAGGGACAGACTGTATAGAGTGAGCCATGACACTCAGTCCGGGGAGGAAATCACCCAGTTGTTGGTGCTGAAGAGCCGTCGGGAAATGCTTTTCCAGGCGGCTCACCATAACCCAATGGCTGGGCACCTCGGATATGATAAAACACTGCAGCGGATAATGGCCCGCTTCTATTGGCCGTGCATTTGGGCAGACGTGCGGAGGTGGTGCGCCGCCTGTCCCGAATGCCAGCTCGTTAATCATCCGGCCACCCCAAAAGCGCCGTTGCGCCCGCTTCCCTTAGTTGAGGTACCGTTTGAAAGACTTGGTATGGACCTCATCGGGCCATTAGACCGCAGTGCACGGGGATATCACTTTGTATTAGTCCTGGTGGATTATGCAATGCGATATCCGGAGGCAGTGCCATTGTGCAATATCTCCGCCAAGAGTGTTGCGCAAGCGCTGTTCCAGATCATCTCCCGAGTTGGAATCCCTAAAGAGATTCTAACTGACCAGGGCACCTCGTTTATGTCACGAACACTACGGGAACTATACGAGCTGTTAGGCGTCCGCTCAATCCGGACCAGCGTGTACCACCCCCAGACCGACGGTCTGGTGGAACGGTTTAATAAAACGCTGAAGAACATGGTTGTAAGTTTGTGCACGACGATAGCCGAAATTGGGATAAATGGCTGGACCCTCTGTTGTTTGCAGTGCAGGAGGTACCCCAGGCCTCCACGGGATTTTCTCCCTTTCAGCTCCTGTTTGGCAGGAGACCCCGGGGGGTGCTGGACCTGGTTAAAGAAAGCTGGGAGGAAGGTACCAGCACCAGTAAGAACGAAATTCAGTACATTATGGACCTGCGAGCAAAACTCCATACGCTGGGACAGCTGTCACGTGAGAATTTGCTCCAGGCCCAGGAACGTCAACGACGGCTGTATGACAGAAGGGCGCGGCTAAGACAATTCGCTCCGGGAGATAAAGTGCTTCTATTGCTCCCTTCATCCAGCTCCAAATTGCTCGCCAGGTGGCAAGGGCCCTTTGTGGTCACACGGCGGGTGGGTGATGTTGATTATGAGGTTGAGCGTACCGACAGGGGTGGAACGACACAAACGTATCACGTCAACCTCCTGAAAGCGTGGAGGGGGGCGGAGTCTGCCTTGCTGGCCACCTCGGTGATTGAGAGAGATGAGTTGGGTCCGGAGGTTCCAAAATCGGCCAATCAAACCCCGACCCTTTGTAATAACCATCTCTCACCGAGCCAGGGTGCGGACGTGGCCGCCTTACAGCAGTGATTTGCTGACGTGTTTTCTCCCCTGCCGGGACGTACGACGCTTATACACCACCACATAGACACCACCCCTGGAGTAAAAACACGTAATAAGCATAAACGTAAAATCGTGCAGGCGGAATTGAAGGCCATGCTGGAGATGGGGGGTAATAGAAGAGTCCCACAGCGACTGGTGCAGCCCCATCGTGCTTGTCCGCAAGTCCGATGGGTCTATCCGGTTCTGTGTGGACTACCGCAGGGTGAACGACGTATCACAATTCACGCCTACCCAATGCCCCGGGTCGACGAGCTACTAGATCGGTTAGGCAACACTCGCTTTTTTACGACGCTGGATCTAAACAAGGGCTACTGGCAGATTCCCTTGTCTCCAGAGTCCAGGGAGAAAACGGCTTTCTCTACTCCGTACGGTTTGTACCAATTTGTGCCGTTCGGCTTGTTCGGCGCCCCAGCGACGTTCCAGCGCCTCATGGACCGGGTGCTGCGCCCACACGCTGCATATGCCGCTGCCTACCAGGATGACGTTATCATCCACAGTGACAGCTGGGAGCGGCACATGCAGCAGGTGGGAGCGGTGCTCGAGTCCCTGAGGCAGGCGGGGCTCACGGCCAACCCGAAGAAGTGCGCGGTTGGACGGAGGGAGGTACGGTATCTGGGGTACCACTTGGGAGGAGGGCTGGTGCGGCCCCAGATAGATAAAACCGCAGCGCTTGCGGCCTGCCCGAGACCCAAGACAAAAAAAAGAGGTGAAGCAGGTTCTTGGGGCTGGCGGGCTATTACCGGAGGTTCGTCCCGGACTTCTCGGAACTGACCAGCCCCCTGACCGACCTAACCCGAAAGGGTGCATCAGATCCGGTCCAGTGGACGGAGCGGTGCCAACAGGCGTTTGAAGGAGTAAAATTGGCCCTCTGTGGGGAATCTGTTTTGCATATGCATGACTTCTCTCTCCCTTTCTGTCTCCAAACGGACGCATCGGGCAGAGGGCTGGGAGCCGTTTTGTCCCAGCAGGTGGAGGGGGTTGACCGCCCGGTGCTGTACATTAGCCGGAAACTCGCAGACCGCGAGACTAGGTACAGCACCGTCGAGAAGGAGTGTCTGGCCATCAAGTGGGCGGTCAGCACCCTCCGGTACTACCTCCTGGGACGCTCTTTCACCCTCTGGTCGGACCATGCCCCGCTGCAGTGGCTCCACCGCATGAAGGATACCAACGCGCGGATCACCCGTTGGTACCTGGCCCTCCAGCCATTTAAGTTCAAGGTGATCCATAGGCCGGGGGCGCAGATGGTGGTCGCCGACTTTCTCTCTCGCTCCCATGGGGGGAGTGGGTCGTCGGCCGGACGGCTCCCCGGCCTACGTCGGGCGGTGGGGGTATGTGGCAGACTGGGGGGTGTGGTTGGGCAGTTGGCTGGAGGTGGGGGGCGGAGTCGGGCCGGCAGGCGGGTTCGCCCTGCCCCGACACCGGCTGCAGCCCATCGGGACTGAGTGGGAACTGATATCTGTTGTGCGTGTGTGTGTTTCCCCGACAGTGAGCAGGAACACGGAGAAGGCGCGTCTCGCTGTGAGCGAGCGAGCGAGGGAGGACGGTGCCCGCAGTGAGCGGAGGAGGGCGAGAGAGGCCCGTTCATATTGCCAATATAATTGTGACTGTGTTTGTGGTGCTGCCCGCAATAAAACGGCGTTGCCGTCACGCCTGACCACCTCAAGTCTCCGCCTCTGTCTGCCCATGGTAGCATCTTGGCTACAAACACTTTCTCATGCTGCCTTAAGGGATGCTAACATTGTGAAGTGACATCAAAATGTGGTCTCAGACGTCCTTTGAGACTAGATTTGATTAGATTCTCTATCTCTGTCAAATATACACTTTGTTATTGCTCTGATTAACACAAGTCCAGAAATGGACACTGAGGGAGAAGATATTTAACTGGAAGTTAATCTAATCTCTATGGAAAAGAGCAAGACAGTCTGTCAGGGTGAGTGTGGCTAAGGAACTAACAAAATGACTCATCCGTCTGTCCCTGTGGAGGCTTTTAGTGGGAGAGCTTTGACATCAATGATGCTGACAGCACCCAGACAATCACCTCAGCATCTTAGCCTCGTAGTTCACTCTGGCCTTTGCCTATGTACAGCTCTGGAAAAAATTAAGAAACCACTCCAAATTATCAGTTTTTCTGGTTTTACTATTTATAGGTATGTGTTTGAGTAAAATGAACATTTTTGTTTTATTCTATAAACTACTGACATGAGTTGTGCCTGTGTTGGAATTCAACAGACACTGGAATGGAATGGCTGCCATACATGTAGAGATGCTGATTTAAGAGTGGTCTCTTAATTTTTTCCAGAGCTGTATGTGTGTGTGCATGCTGCATCTACTTCTGCACAATATCCTTTCTTAATAGGGTGAATATGGCCGTCATTCTCAATCTGTATCTGGTTACCCTGGCGACTGTTACTGTGTTACTATGGTAGCATTTCACAGTTCAGTCTACTTATCCAGGTCAACGGTGGAGGAGAAAGACAGTTAGACCAGACATCTCAGTCAGGACATGTCCATATAGCTGCACTGAGCAAGACCTATAACCTATAATATAACCTAATATAAAACCTAAAAACCTAATATATATACGCGGGTTTGATAGGGTTGTTAAGCAATACCAATGATTCAACAATTATTAGGTCAGGTGCTGAGCTTTCTGGCTTTCTGGAAACTCCCCATCCAAAAAAATCAACTGCTCAACTGAGGACCTTACCACTTATCACCTAGCACCCTGCACTTTCATTCCCTTTCACATTCATTCAGCCATTACCATTCCTTAACTCTGTATACATGTACCATCCATTCATTCACTCTGCATATTTTTAAGTAATTTTTTTTTTTTTTAGTATTTAGTTTTTTAGGGTTTAGTTTTTTTGTATTTTGTACCTAATACTTTTGTCAGTGACCGTTACATCTCATTGGATATCAAATTGTTTCAATATGGTCCCACAAGTTCTCCAGATTGACCTCAAACTATGCCCGTTTCCCATTGCTGATGCTTTATGGGAGTCTCCCAAACACGCACAAGCATATGTTACACACATTTTATGTTACACATTGTTTATGTCCAGACAGAGCATGAATAAGTCATAGAAACCCTTTTTCAGCAGATGGCATTTCTCTGTGCCTCTGAAGAAGCAGTGGCGTTTGCTTTGTACAATATCAAGCCATGTGTGTCATTTGGCATGTTTTTGCGTGTCAAATCTGGAGGTAGGGTTGCTAAATGATAATAGGGATGTAGGGTGGTTAAGTGATAATGTGAATAGCCTAGGTAGCTCGTGTGTCCATGTCAGGACACCTGTCTGTCAAATACAATGCCTGATAAGATACAACTTTAACGATCCCTGTGGGGAAATTGGGCTACTAGCTAATAGGATACAGCAAAGAGTGAATATAAATAAAAAATAGGGTCAAAATAGAGTCATATAAACCTACGCAACAGACCGTTTCAACATTAGAACAGGTTAAGTAGAAATGTATGAATAAAAAGTATGAAAAGGTATGGTATTAGAGCAGGGTATGCAAGATAGCAGTATAACTTAACACAAAAAACAAATGAAAAATACATATATAGAATATACGGCCAAATATGAAATATGTTCAGTATAAAAAAATGTGAAAATGTGTCAACCTATACAATGTATAACAAACAGGAAAATAAGAATATGAAGAAAACCAACATTTGAAAATCCAGCATATGTACATGATGTGCAAAAATGTGTTTATATTTATACTGCCAGGTCTACAGAAGGCCATACATATGTACAGAAAGTGTCTAGACATGTAGACTTGCAATACATTTCGGTGGACAGATATTTTACAGCATATTTTACGGATAAAGTGTCCAGAGATATGTACCGACTGAATGGAAGACATCCGCTGATGAAAGAATAAGTAACTAACCGATCCAGGCAGATTTATTAAGATCTTTTTGGTACTCACCAATTGGGATGGAAGAGATCTGAGTATAGACGTCCAGCATGCGGTTGCCATCCACGTCCACCAGGTAGTTCCCCCTGCTCTCCTCATAGTTGCAGAAGAAGTGGACGGCACCCACATTCTGAGGAGAGAAGAGTTATGTGGTAAAAGGTGGACTTATGGGGGGGGGGACTAAAATAATTTCATTAGCCTGGGTCTCAATGGACAGTTTTTAGTGTCCCATGGTCGAAATGCTGTTTTAGAGGTTTTTTGATCCTGTCGAGAATAAAATTCTGTCTATTTTATACGAGAGAAGCACTATAATGATTTTCTAATTGGTGTGTGTGAAGAAGAATTTTTATTTATTAAGATCAATTGCAAGATGGCTTGAGAAAAATGACAACATTAGTAAGCCTACTTGTTTTGCATATTGGTCTAAGTAGCAATTCAACAAATCATCCTGAAAACTGCAGCTTTGTGCCTCGCCAGGTACCGCAGGCACAGTACTGTCCGGCCCAAACATCAAGTACATTTGTACGTCGCTTTGGATAAAAGCGTCTGCGAAATGACTGTAATGTAATGTATTTTCAGCATCTATCGACTCGTTAACTGCACGGACATCATCTCCAGTGTTCGATACCGCTGCCATCTGAAGTCGCTTCGATTCAGTCTCATTTGGTACACTGCAGCGAGGACATGCCTAAATATAGCCACAACTGGCAACAATGTCAGCTTATCTAGCTAAATGACATGTTTGGAAAACTATGGCTATACATTTATAACCATACAAGTCACATTTTGCTATTAGGTTTGTTTTGGACTAACCCTAACCCTGACATCAGGTGAGCTCAAGTCTAAGGGAACTCACCACTCGTGTTGCACAGGCAGGAGAACAATGGACAAGACTAACTTGTATATTATGCACATTCAGAATGTCCATAAACGACCCCTGTTCACGGCAGTTACCATAAAATGCTGCATGGCTAGTAGTTTAGTCAACCTCAGCAAGATGACAGACAGTCACAGCCAAAAAGATAAGAAAAGTGACTGTTAAGGTAAGGCAGTAAGGTAATTTTGGCCTTTTAAGCTACTGATGTATTGTAGTTGCTGTCAGCTTGCAAAGCTAATGTAAAGAGGTACAAAACTTGCTAAATGTAACATATCTTTGCAAAGATTAACGATAACACCAAGATTATAAGCCTCAGGAACATAATGCACTTTTACTGCTTTTGGAAAAACAATGACAAATCACAAAGTTTTATTCCCCAAGGATGTTCTTTTGTATTGAGGCATCTCAACCTCTCAAACGGTAAAATAATTATATAAGAATTCTAGATGAAGGGTGTAGTTTTGTTCATTTCTGTGCAACAACGGCATCTCATTCTATTATAACAATCAGGTGGATTCATCAGTTGATCTGAAATTCCTTACGGATGCAGCTCCTTCCATAGGTTTTGGAGGATTTCATAATAACCAATTGTTTGCAGATGTTTGGCCTAAAGAATTGCTCTCTTCCCCCGTAGGCATGCAATCTACTGCACTATTAGAGCTGTACCCAATAGTTGTTTAATCTGGGACAGCCAATGGTCTAGGGAGCAAATAGTCATTTTCTGTGACAGTGAGGCTACTGTTAACATGACGCCTTGTCCCATTTCAAATTCCAAGAGTTGAGAATCCTGTTCTTGAATGCCGGGCTGTCGAGTTTGCCCAGCTTTCGACCAAACCGTCCTAAATTAGAAGAGACTCTGAAATCCTGTGTGTCTACAGTTTCCCATTATATGGGACTGGCAAAAACAACACTAAAGACCATTTGCATTCACTTGTTTCTGCTCAGCTTTCTCAATTTCTGTATTACCTGTCAACATCCCCATGGTTTGTGCTTTTATAGTTCACTGTTTTAAATGATGCAAAATGCAGCCCTCTTCCATAAGAGTGCTTATCGGAAGTATTCAGTTTCAGATGTGTGGATCCAGCAGTCTTTACGTGTTTTTTAATCCTCTGCACGCTCTCTGTAGACACTTGTACCATCCACTTTAAACACTCAAAAACTGAGAGAATAAAAGGTAAAGGAACAGCTGCAGTCATTGCCCAAACTCACACTGCTTTCTGTCCTCTCTCTCCTCCACGACCCGGTACCTGAAATGCCGCCCTAATGTGAGAAAAAATAAACCTGACAGACAAAGGGGAAGGTCATGCCGGCGTGGTTCGCTGCCTGTCTATCCAGTGAGCTGTACACTGCCCACTCCTTCTGAATCGATGCGGTTATCTCAGGTTACCCCTTATAAATGTTATATTGGATTGGAAGCTGAAGATATTATCTCTGCTCAGAAGGCCATGAGCACAAAAGAGCGTTTCCTGACTGGATTGGATCAGAAACTAGATCAAACACGAACCTGGAGGCTAGCAAACTTCCACATGTGTATACACTACAGTAGATGAACATAATACTGTATTAACCCTCCAGGGGTGATTTTAAGTAGTTCACTGACTAAACATAATAGGGCGTCCAATCCAGGTAGGTCCCTACTATGTGCATACATCCCCCCGCCACACACACACGCACACACACACAGTAGCATCACATCTGTGAGGATCAATCTGTTTCATTTTTTCACCTCCACCATAATTCTGTCCATGACTGCAAACCAAGGCAAAACTTTCCATCTGAACAACAGAGTACATTATTCTCACACAGCTGTCAGGACAGAGTGAGAGTGAGAGAGAGAGAGAGGCAAAAGAAAGGGTGTGCTCCATCCCCCCACCAAACATTTTCTGATTTATCACACAACAAAAAGACCAAAAAAAGTAGGTTGATTTTCTCTCTAAGCTGCCATTTTTATGCTACTGCTTCACCGTGAAAGCGAATACACATCTTTATCTTTATCTGCACATTACACAGGAGACACAATCTATATCTGTCTCTCTCTCACACACACACACACACACACACACACAATCTCAGTGACAATTTACAATGTAGCATGTGACGTAGTATGTAAGATCCATTCTATGTGCATTTAACAACAATTCTTTATTCTCTCTCCTTGTTGGCTCTTTCTTGGCTTGAGTTGTATGTTAATGTAGTTGTTCATTGTAGTCTATGTCTTGTCTATGACAAGACAGTTTAGAACACTCACACACACGTATGCACACACTCCTCTCTTCAGCTCACCTGGATATCTCCCAGTTGTTTAGTCAGCTCCTGAGTATGGAAAAAAGATGAAAAAGACGAGTCAATACTCCTTTGAGACATGGGTCAATGTAGTGTACTTATTTCAGGGTACCCCCAGGATTCTCCAAGTTAAATTTAATGCCATTGAAATTTAATGCCAACTTCACGGCCATACGGGCAAAGGTATGAAGGATATAATGGAAAATCAGTATGGATTTTAAGCCCTAGAAAATAATTATTTACCAAGTATTGAATTTAATAAAACACATGATCACATGATCAGTGACAAAACGCTCGCCGCTGGCATTCATTTCCTATTTGGCAAGCGTCGCCGCCGAACCTAGCGTCGCCGCCGCCCTCGGCGTTCTGCGCCCTGGGCACAGACACTGGGATACCCCCTGGCGCTGCGCTCAAAGTTCAACTATATTCAACTTTGACCTTCGCGACGCGCAACCAATCACTGGAATCTAATAGCTCTTAGTTTTCTATTCATTAGTGATCGGGTTAGAGATAGAGAGCAGTGGGAAAGAGAGGCGTTTGATATCATAGCCGCGAAATAAAAAAAAAAATTATAGAAGAGAAACTTGTTTTATGTGTGTCGGAGCATCCCGGATTATACAACATGACGCTTAAATCATACCATGATCTGACTAAAAAGTCTGTATCATGGAATGATGTCGGTTTACAGACGGGACTACCAGGTTGGTTGACAGCTTAGTACAGGACGTATATGCAGCCAGTCTATATTCACTTCTATGGCTGTGCTAGTATGATCATTGGCGATGTGGTTAGCTACGGTCACCGGCTGATGCGGGTGACGCTGATCATGTGAAGGAGTCTCGTCCAACCTGGCGTTGATGCCGACGCTTTGCGCGGATCATGTGAAAGCCCCTTAAAATGACACTTGCCCATTCTGAGGCGACGAGCTAGCTTGTTAGCAGCACACTCCACGGTCAAGAGCGTCAATACACTGACGTAAACATTACCTGTACTGTCGTAACGTCCAAGACACACCAAACAGAGTAAATTGTAACACAAACATTTTATACATTTGACAGTTATTTATGGCGTTACGGTATTTATTTGATCCTACGAAAGGACAAGAAAAAAATGTAAGACCTTTTTAGACGAAATTCAATATTTTGTAAACGAAATTCAATACTTTTAAGGCCTTATTTTGAGAATATTAAATTCAATGCTTTTTTAATACTTTTAAGACCCCGCGGGTACCTGTTATTTGTGTGTGTGTGTGTGTCTGTGCGCACGTTACCTCTGATCGTGGTCCAGGGACTTGTGTTTTCATGGAGGGTCCATCGTACTCAAACTCCACCTGTGTTTTGGGTGCTGCCTTGCTAACATACCTGCAGCCTGGGGGGGGGAAACACAGGCAACGTCAACAATAAAACAGTCTCTCTCTCTTTCTCTCACACACACACACACGCACACACACACATACACTTATTTATATGTGCATTTGTAGTATTATGATAGTATTGCTAGCAGCACAGCCTTTCCTTTGTGTCGTGTTGAGTTAGTTAATATGATTGTCTTGTTGCATTTATTTCACAGCAGTTAGCAACTTTGAACAAATTATCTTTTATTATATTGCGTAGCTGTATCATTTCAGTTATCCTTGTAGTTAAATGACTGCTCCAACTCTCCCTTGAACAAAAGAGGCTACAAGTTACTGACACTGATTTATTATTTTCTTGCTTTAGATCATAAATCAGCTGGATCTCACAAGACAGCGTTATTTAGATGACTCATCATGGTGGAAACTAACAGCAGTCGAATTAAGATCCTTATTGGAACCTTTTCTCACTACATTTCTCACTCACACAAACAGACATGCGCAATCTTATCCTGTCGACTATTTTTTTTTAATTGCTGTATGTCATGTGGAGCCGCGCGACAAAAAGGCAGCGCCGCGGATGTTCAGCATCAAGGTCAGCGCCCAGGCCCACACAGGAGGCAAACTGGGTAGAGAGTGGGAGGGGGGTCCAGGCGTTGAGCGATGGAAGAGTAAGACGCACCTCCAGATAGCTAAACTTTACAAAAACGCAAAATTATTTAACTCTACCCACTTCCTTAAGTTTCTAAACATAACCGAAGTCCCAAGAGCATCAGACTTTGCTGGATTTTCATAATGGTGAAACCAAGGGGCAAAAAGAATGAGACGCCCGAAGCAGGCCCAGGAGCCTCGGACATGCCAGACCCCGAAGCCCCGGAAACCGAAGACCAAAGTGATGATGAACCCCTCGAACAAGACGGTGCTGGCGGCCATTGCTGCCTTGAGTGCGGAGGTGAACTTGATTAAATCAGATGTTTGTGCCACCATAGAAAACCACATTACGGAAGTTTCGGCTACCATAAGGGGTGAGATTTCATCCCTAAATCAAAGTATTCAGAAGTCTATTTCAGAACTGAAAAATGACTCAGCCGTACATAGCGCCACTCTGATAGAGTTAGAGAAATGCGCCACAAATCACTCGGATACCCTCTCTACACTTCAGACCACAGTGAATCGCTTAACAGCAGAGATAAAACAACTGGATGAAAAGTGTGAAGACCTCGAGGCACGTTCCAGAAAGAACAATATTAGGATCATGGGAATACCGGAGGGAAAAGAAGGACCACGGACGAGAGACTTCATCTCCCAACTCCTAACCGAGGCGCTGTCGCTGGAGGAGAAACCTCTGATAGATTGAGCACACAGAATCAACCGCCAGAGACCAAAACCAGGAGACCCACCGCAACCTTTCATCTTGAGATTGCATCATTATCACATTTGTGAGGAAATATTACGGAGGGCCATGGAAAAGAAGAACTTGGAATACAAGGGACTAAAAATACACATATTTCCAGACTTCCCCCCTTCTGTGGTCAAACGGAGAGCAGCATTCACTAAAGTTAGAGAGATGTTACGAGGAAGACCAGACGTCAGATACGGACTGATGTACCCGGCCAGACTGATGGTGACGCACGGAAATGTGAAATTGTCATTCACTGACCCAAAGGAAGCCCATGATTACGCCGAGCGACACTTTGGACAGCCACTGTAACGTCAGGCTATAACAACGAAAGGGACACACCAGGCTGGATAAATGAGGCTATCATCCCCAAAATCCCTCGGCTGAGTGGACAACGGACTGCCCATCTTGGAAAATGACGAACGGACACAGACTCGCATTAGAACGGTGAACTGTTTGTTTGTTTTCTCATTCTCATTGTTTCTCATTGTTTTTCTCACTATTAATTTAGTGACAAACCACACAGGCAACTCAGAAAACAGGAAAATGATCGCACGATACACAAAATTAAATCTGACAAAGGTGAGGTTTTGACGAAACCCAAAGACATTAATGACCGATTTCTTCAATTTTATAAAAACCTGTATACATCCAAAAACAATGCACTACATTACATTACTATGCAAGATTTCTTAGATAAATGCAACCTCTCCCAATTAGATGAAGAAGAGTCAGCTCAGTTGAACTCTGAAATTTCTGTTGAAGAAATTCAAAGGGCCATCACTTCACTTAAAAACAATAAGGCCCCTGGCCCTGATGGCCTCCCAGGTGAGCTGTATAAAAAATGAAACGAAACTCTCTGTCCATATTTACATAAGATGTTCACTCAAGCCCAAAATGATGGTGTCCTACCTCCTACCCTAACAGAAGCGGTCATTACAGTGATATATAAAAAGGGTAAAGATCCAGAGGAAGTGGGCTCTTTTCGTCCTATCTCCTTGTTAAACCAGGATGGAAAATTGTTTTCGAAAGTCCTGGCTAATAGATTGAGCCCCCTTTTAGGTAATCAGACTGGTTTTATTCCAAACCGAAATTATTTTTTCAACCTTAGACGACTATTTAACATTGTGTACTCTACTGACAGACCGGAAGAAGAACTAGCCATTCTGTCGCTCGACGCAGAAAAGGCATTCGACCAAGTCGAATGGCCCTATCTGTTTGAAATTTTAAAAAGGTTTAAATTTGGGGAAAAATTCATCTCAATGGTCAAGCTCCTCTATAACAATCCATGTGCACAAATCCTTACAAATCAAACACTGTCCCCCAATTTTTATCTATATAGAGGAACGAGACAGGGGTGCCCCCTTATCTCCCTTGATCTTTGCCCTAGCAATCGAGCCTCTTGCTGAGTGTATCCGCTCAGATCCTCTAATTCATGGTTATAATACAGAAAAATCTATAAATAAGATATCATTATATGCTGATGATGTTCTGTTATCCATCACTCGGCCACAAGATACTATCCCGAAGATACTCGAAAAAATCTATTCGTTTGGGACCTTCTCTGGATATAGGATAAACTGGAGTAAAAGCGAGCTAATGCCCATACGTGTACAGAATATTTCTTGGTTACAGAACCTCTCTTTTACCATATCTCCAGAGAAATTTACATACCTAGGAATTCAGATTACAAAGTGCCACACCTCCCTATTCAAGGTGAATTTCCCTCCATTATTGTCTAAATTACAGTCAAATATACAGTTTTGGAAGACCCTACCAATATCATTACTTGGCAGAACTAATGCTATTAAAATGTTTTTTCTGCCTCAATTATTGTATTTATTTCAGAATATCCCAGTGTTTCTTGCCAAATCCTTCTTTAAACAATTAGACGCAATTGTAGTCCCCTTTTTATGGGACTACAAAACACATAGGATTGGCAAGAGACACCTTTGCAAATCTAGAAGGGAGGGGGGCTTGGCACCTCCAAATTTTTTGTTGTATTACTGGGCTTCAAACATTAGGATTATGACATACTGGTTAGATGACACAGCAATTCCACAAACTGGCTTGAAATGGAACAGGAGGCATGTCAACCTTACTCTATGGGTGTCATCCTTTTGTCACCTTACAGCATTGAAAAATCTTTATATAATTGCAATGTAGAGATTCACAGTACCCCGCACATTTGGAAACAAATTAAATCACATTTTAATCTGAAACCTATATTTTATGCTTTACCCATTGCTGGAAACCCTACTTTTGCACCATCTAATCTAGATAATACTTTCAAACTCTGGAAAAAGGCAGGCATCCATACAATAGGGGACTTGTACATTGAAGGCACCTTTGCTTCTTTCACGCAAATACAGAATAAATACAAACTACCAGGAAGCAACTTCTTTAGATATTTGCAAATAAGAGATTATGTAAGAAAACATTTGCAAAACTTTGAGACTTTTAGAGGCTCCAGTCTTGATGGGTGCTTCCGGCTCTCACCATGCTCAGAAAAACTAATATATTTTATATATGACACCTTACAATTTATCGGTCCAGTTGACTCCACTTTAATAAAAGCGAAATGGGAGGAAGAAATGGACATTAAGATCTCGGACAGTCTGTGGGAGGAGAGCTTGGAACACATCCACTGATGTTCTAATAATGCAAGGCATTGTTTGACCAATTTAAAATTCTACACCGTCTTCATTACTCTAAAGAGAGGTTACATAGAATATATCCTGAGATTTCCCCTACATGTTAGTGATGGGAAGACCGACTCTTTTAACTAACTCGATTCTTTCGAGCCGTCCGATAGAAGTGCATCGATTCTGAATCGATTCATTATGATTCACCAACAAAAACATACCATCCCATGCGAGGTTTGAACCTACAATCCTCAGCATGAGAGTCTGCTGCTCTACTAACTGAGCTATACTAGTAATGGAATCACACGAGCGCCACCCCTTTCAAACCAGATGTGTAACCAACTGTAAAATACCAACTAAACTACAGGTTAATGATAATAATAATATTTATAGTATTTACACAGAGTATTGCTATTGATTTCATTTTATTTCGTGTGCTCTTGACTTTCTTTTTCTAATAGAGACAGTTTTGTTGACCAATGTTAAATGGCTCATAGTTTACCCAATTACCAGTTAATTTATTAAACAACATCTTAAACAACAAAAACTGTTGTCAATGTGTGCAGAATAGATCGCTACATTATTACATTGGCCTTTTTCACGATCTAATATGGCTCCTTGATCCGGCAGGTACGCGGAAGTAGTCTCTCTCGTTCATCAGACGTGAACCGCTCGGACATCTCGGACATCTGCTCTCTCGGTTCGCGAGATGTCCGATTGAGTCCGAGAAGTCCGATATTCATCTGCTCTCTCGTTCATCTGCTCTCTCGACTCGTTCGCGAGCCGCTCAGTCTCTCTCGTTCATCTGCCCTCTCGTTCGCGAGCCGCTCAGTCTCTCTCGACTCGTTCGCCAGCCGCTCAGTCGGATCAGCGGTTCTCGTCCGATGAACGAGAAAGACTACTTCCGCTTACCCGCCGGATCAAGGAGCCATATTGGATTATGAAAAAGGCCAATGTAATAATGTAGTGATCTATTACATTCTATATACATTGACAACAGTTTTTGTAATGTTTAAGATGTTGTTTGATAAATTAACTGGTGATTTTTTAAATCCTTTTTTTTTTTTCTGGCGCTGCTATAACCGCTGCTGAATCAATTCAGTCGCGTGTGCGAGTTGAATCAGCTCACTCACTTAACTGATTCGGTTCTTTTGAACGATTCGTTCGCGAATCGGCCATCACTACTACATGTGACAGATGCCTTTCAGCAGACGACACATTACTCCACAGCTTCGCTCTATGTCCTAAAGTTAAGACCTATTGGATCAATATTTTCAAGTTGATATCTAAAATACTTCAAATTCAGTTGGAACCGGAACCACTCATTATTATTCTAGGAATATCTGATGATGCTATAAAATTAAGCAGCACCCAGCAATGTTTCCTATCATATAGTCTCATCACTGCAAAAAAGCTGCTTCTCATGCACTGGAAAAAGAAAGAAGTCCCCACTACAAAGATGTGGCTTAGTGACCTTACAAACACACTTCATTTAGAAAAAATAAGGTACACTCTTATGGACAAGCTTCCATATTTTGACAAGATCTGGTCACCTCTCACTCATTATCTTACACCTGTGACCTATAATTAGCATCCTCTTCTTTACACCAACAAAGTAGTGAATGACGGAAGGGTAGGGCTGGGGGAGTTAGTTATTATTACTGTTATTAAGTATATGTTCAAAGAAAACAAAAAAAGAGCATAATACGTTCTAATTGCATGTATATGTGGATATATGTGCTCATGTATGTGAATATTTGTCAACATGCTCAAATAAAAAACATTTAAAAGAGAGTGGGAGGGGAGATACATGCCCGCCCTGGTCTGGCAGAGGTGGAGATGGCACAGGTGAAACCCATCAGTAATCAGGAGCTCCCCCATTTAAGGCTGGCCGTGTTGTTGACCTGTGCCGTACAGACCGAACCTTGAGCGAGTGTATGCCCGGAAACCTGACCTACGAGAGAGTGATGCAACGATGGCCTGGCCTAACGGATGCACGGACTTGGGCGCTGGATATTCCCCTCCGTGTCTCACTCCCTATCCTTGTGTGTCTCCCTAGTTCGGATGGCTCCCACCCCCTTCCTTTCACCCCCACTCCATTTCTCCGCACTATTAACAAAAGACCCAGGTTTCAGCGTTTCAGAGTTGCCACAGTCAATAAATAGCCATTTGATAAGATAACCACATTATTGTTTTTAATGAACACCATATTTATGTTCTTTTAATGAAATTAAGGGAAATGGCATTTTTTTAACAGGCTCCATTAAATAATTTTTCTA